>BMAV01006204.1:0-86748 GCA_019973955.1 Trichonephila inaurata madagascariensis | reverse complement strand
TTCTTCCATTTATTTTTTTTTTTACTATATATATATATGAATATTACATATCTTCTTAAGCATTATTAATATTACGGTTATTGAGAGTAAATTATATAGACACATTGTCTTATATATACATATACATATATACACACACATGCACACACACACATATATATATATATATATATATATATAAAAACTATATATATATATATATTATACAGTGGGCCAAAAAAAGTTTCGTACATTTTCAAATTTTCTTATAAATTTAATGTTTTCGACTAATAAAATTAATATATTTGGGGTTAATTTTTTTTTTTTTATTTTGCAACTTGTTCTTAAATGGAATGACATAATTTTTTTTTAAAAATAGTATAACTATTTTGTTTAAAAATTAATAATAAAAAGTTTCAAAGAATCCCCAAAAAAAGTCTTTTTTACCCCTTAACAAAAAAATCCCCAATTTTAGTTTTTTAAAATTTTGGTTTTCTTTTTTTAAATTTTTTGTACTTAGTAGGATATCTTTTAGTGTCCACAAAAATTTTTTTAAACTTCTTGGTATAAAAATTTAATCATTTTTTTAATTTCTGCATCTTTTACAAAAAAACTTCCTGATCATTGTTTTTATTACATTTTGTGTTTATTTGTCATGTTTTTTTTTTTTTACATCAAAACCCATCAAATATGTTCTACGGGGTTTAAAAATAAAGAGATTGAGGAGGTTTTTTTTCAAAATTTTGGGGGACAGTTATAAAGAGGCACCAGCGGCGTACGTGAGAACGTGCGCTTTCATTCCCCTTTTTAAAAAAATTAAATCGCCTCCAAAAACCCCCAAAATTTCCCTTGGGGGATTTTAAAATTTCTTTTTTAAAATTTTTGAAATAGAACTCATGATTCACAATACCATAAAAAAATACCAAATTACCTAATTCTGGGGGACAATTTACACCCCACACCAGAACAACTTCACTTCGATGCTGAAGCATGGGTGGAGGAGTTCTTTTTCCCCATAAATTCATTAGATTAAACTCCCCATTTTTTTTTAAATTTTCAAATTATTATAGACCCATAGGGAAAACCCTAAATGTTGAATTATCTGCCATCCCAATAAATTTGCTGTCAATTTTTTAATTTTCTGAAACTTTTTAAACCCAAAATCTGGTTGGATCAATAAAACATGGAGGGGGGAAGTGTTCTTCCGTGGAAGGGGTAAATTGGACAGGAATTAAAGGGAAATTTTGGGATTTTCCCATGGTAAATTTTGGGTCCCGAACTCTTTTTAAAAAATTTTTAAAAAAAATTTTTAATTTTCCACAAACGGGAATAGGGAAGAAAATTTTTCAAACCCAAAGGTTAATTTCCCCGCATAAAAAACCCCCGGCTCTATAACTGTCCCCAAATTTTAAAAAACCCCCCAATCCCTTTTTTCCCCGTAAGGTAATTTGGGGGGGAAAATTTAGTAAAAGCATAAAGGTAAAAAAAAAAATAAAAAAACAAAAAAACATAGAAAAAAGGGTCAAAAAACCCATGCGAAATTTCAAAAAAAAAACTATACCGGGGGATTTAAAGTTGTTGTGGACCCCGTATCCTCTAATCAAATTGAAAAGAAAAAACAATATTTAAAAACAAATTTAAAGGGTTAGAAATTTTGTGGTATTTTTAAATAACGATTTTTTAATTTTTTAAAAAAAAAACTATACTATTTTTAAAAAATTAAGGTAATTTTAATAAAACAAGTTGCGGAAAATCATAAAAATTACAATCACAATATATTAATTTTTATTAGTCGAAAACACTAATTTTATAAGGAAACAAGGTAAACATTTTGGGACCCACTGTATATATTAACTATAAAATTTTAAGCTAAAAAAATAGAACTTTTAAAATGTTTTTCTTAAAAACACAAATACTGCGTAACATGAGGGTTTTCCTTTTCCATTTTGTTCTTTAAAGAAAAACTTAATTTAAGCTCATACAATGAGTTTTAAATATTTTTTAATAAACTGATGAAAATACTGGTAGATGGGTCAAATATGAATCATGTTTTCTAATGCAATTGGTTTTTTCTATTTATTTTTTCAAAAATTCTATTAAAATTTTATTAAAACTAAAATGTGCTTTTTCCTAACTAAAGGCTTTTTTTCAGCTATAAAAAAAGTTAATTAACATCTTTTAATATGTTATAAATATGTATGTATTTTTTTTATTCTTCATTAACTTTTAATTCGTCGATAATTAATTTTTCATTCTGAGAAAAATAGCAGCTAAAATAAAAAAAAATGTTACAAAAGAAATTTTATGCACTGGCAATACAGTGTTATATTAAAATGTTAAATTAAACAAAATATTTGACATAGTCAGATTTATATTTGTAGAAGTTTATTTTTTTTTTAAAATCATGTTATTTTCAAGTTTGTTTAATACATAAAAAAAATTGGTACTTCGTTATAGTGGCTTTGCGAAGAATTAAAAAAAACAAGAATTGCTGAAATGACTTCATTGTATCCTTTAAGGTATTAAATGTAAATATTTACCATAATGCAAACATATTTAACTATTAAAAATAGTTAACAAGCATTATTAATTTTATTCTAAACTTCAGTTAGTATGGAAAATGGAAAGAGATTTAAACGTTCAATAACAGTGTAATTAAATGCGTTAATTTTAATTTTTAATAGTATGAGAATTTAATACAATTGAATAATTCTTAATTTCTTTCATTAGGTTATACTTAAATGATGTTCCATACACCTGTAACATTACTGCAGAGTTTGCGTAAAGTTGAACCCAATAATTTTCAATAGCATGAAGAATAGCACTTTTTACCATTTTTTCGTTAATGCGCTATTGATAAAAGGAGTAAGCTTAAAATCTAAAAAAAAACATCTTGCATTGTTAGGTTGCCAAATTCATAATTACTAAAACACCACAGATTCACATCATAATTCATTAAAATTCGCTGTTCCAAATTTTCATATTTAAATAATTGCAATTGTTAGTATACCGTGAAAAATTTAAGTGAAAAAAGTGTTTGAAAAATTACGATAAAATCATTCGTTAAAGAAATGTTTTTTTTTTTTTGTATATCAAAATTTTTTATTTGTAGGACAATTTTTAAATAAAATTTGTGTCTGATTATGCATAAGATAGAAAGGAAAAGTTGTTCGTAGGACTAACCAATAAGGATACATAAAATTGTTTTGTTTAGTTTAATTTTGCCATGATTTCCGTAGCATTTCTTTTTTTTTTTTTTCTTTCTTTTTCATAGTTTCCGGTTTTTTCTTTACTGCTGAGTTTGTTTTCATCTTGTATATGGATGTTTAACCTATATTTAAATGTTAGTTATCCCTAACTAGATTGCCTGTTAAACCTGATGGGTTACCGAAAGCTGTCCGCAACTGGTTTGCACGTCCGCTACACACGCTGTGTGTGTGATATCTTCTTTTTTCTATCTATGATTTCCACATACAGTAGAACGTCGTTTATCGGAACGTTTATTATCCGGAGCGTCAAATATATGGACCAGTTTTGTTTTGTTTTTTGTCCACTGCATGTACTGTATATGAATATGTTTTCGAACAGTGAAATGCTCAAAAGTTGTTTCGTTCGTGGACTTTTGATAGAAAACGACGAAGAAACTGTTGCTGATTTTGCTGAAAATCTCAATGCACATGCTGCTACATGTTAGCTGTACCGTGGGACTCGCTCGAAAGACATTAAATAAGATACATGAAATAAGCCGTGGCCAGATTTAGAAAGCGAAAAAAAATTCAATGACGACCACAGGGAAGAGATTACCGACTTTGTCCAATGGATCCCAGAATTTCAAGAATGTGAAGAAGATGTAGAAACCTGGATAGCATGCGATGCAGAAGACAGGGGATTTCAAATGTTAAATGATGATGAAATTGTGGCATCCATGCAAGAAGAATATGACCATGTTGGCGATGAAACGGACGAAGACGAGTACAACAACAACAACAAAGAAGTAGCAATGATCCATCAAATGCTGACGCGTTTTCTACTTTAGACACAGCTATGAGTTGTACGAACAGTAATCAGAGTGCTGCCCTACTCAAGAACTGCTGCTCAATAGAATCAGATACATTGTAACGAAAAAACGAAGGTGTGCAGTCGTACAGCGAAAAATAAGAGATTATTTTCCACAATAAAGGTAAAATTGCGACATTTTGCATCTATTTTGTTTTCTCTTCAAGCGCGTTTCCCACAAGGTGATGTTTTTCAATATGCGTACACAGGGGTCCGGTTTAATATACTGCAATCTTAGCACTCGATTTTCGGTTATCCGAACAATCACGTATCCGAACGGTGTCCGGTCCCAATTCATTCTAATAAAAGACATTCTACTGAATTTTTAATTATTATAGCAAGATTTGTACTGCTAGTGTGTTTAACCCGCGGTTACTCGCGCCTGTTTTTCTACCGTCGTTACTCCCGGGGTGTAGAGAACACCCCAAACTTTTAACACGTGTATTTAAATATGAAAATTTTTTTAAGTCAATTATGATATATATTTATGAAGCACAAGATGTTTTTTGTATTACACAAATAAAATTATTAAATTTATTTCATACAAATGAGATTAACATTAATTTAAACTAAACCTACAAGATTTTCATTTTGAAGTACACAACTTTATATTTTTTCAATACCCGCAAGTAAAACGTATATACCAGTAATAAATTCACTTTATAATTAATGATAAGGATAGTAAAAAGTAGGAAAAAATATTTTAATCATTTTCCAAACATTTAGAGCAGACTGTATTCATATGCTTTAAACACATATTTTTCTTTCATTGAAGACAAAAAGAAGTAATTTTTACATCTTTTACAAGTAGACAAACAATGCAACGCCCCCTTTTTTGGTGGATTGATACTCTTTTTAATATCTTCTGTGTCAGTAAAGCTTCTTTTGAATGTTTAGTTAAGCTTGGGAGTTCCGATCTCATAGCTCACTGTGACTGCACAAGATACATTCTAGTCTCCTATAAAAATCTTGAACATCTCCTTTTCATTTCAGGAAGAACTGAATGATAAACAATAGAAGCATTAATTCCTGCAGTATTAAGTAGATGATAAAATATTCGAAATGGCCACTGTTTACATATTCGCGATACATCACATATACTGCACATTCTGTCAATGATATCAACACATCGCCTATGTTATAAAAATTTACAATTTAAAGTTTCATCTCTCTAAGTTTGCTTCTAAAATTGCACAGTCATCAAATTCACTTAGTTCATCCTAACAATCTGTTGATACAGTATCTAATAGACGATGAAGTCACTGTTTCTCCCTATCCCATGGAGATTTTGTCATAATTTCTGGAAAATGTTTTGAAAAATAATATATATATATATATATATATATATATATATATAAATATTTTATAATTATTTTATAAATTATATTATTTTATGCTACAATTATTGAAGTTTTAAATAAAATATGCATGCATAAAATATATTTGAAAAAAATAAAAGGGAAAAAGGGAAAACGTACTTTTTTTAGATGTTGAATACGAAAATTAACTAAATCATTTTGGGGGTGTTTCAGCACCCCAGATAAACTTTTGAAGGTTGTTACATTCCAATCGTCGTAGACATGATTTATTGCATCAGGCCTGAAGGTTCAATGACCTAAAATGTGCAGCTACAGAAAAAATCGTGATTCTGCGTATTCCCTTTAGAATCTTAGAAGGCTTTTCTTGTTGCTAGGGTGAACAGAACACCCCGCGCGAGTGATCGCGGGTTAATAGATGTAATTTATCTCTAATACTTCTCATCCGGGATTTTATTTTTGGTGATGACGAATTTTTCATTGAAGGCAAGAATTTAGATACTTCAAAACATTCGATAAGAAACAGGGATTGGCAAGGCACAATATATCCAATATGTTGCTTGAAAAGAAATGAAACTGGAAAGAAAATCCAAAAATCAATATTATTTCTGTCCCCTATTGCAATGCAAGACTTAGTATTACACCATGCTTCAAATTGATGATTCAAATCCTCATCCGTTTGAAAAAGAGGTACGGAAATGAAAATGTTTTGTAAGAACGAGAGAAATTCTTTTAACATACATAAAAAAAAATTTTATAACTTAGAGAGTGTACTTACAAAAATTGCACAAACTTTACTTGTTTTCGTGTTCTAAAATTGTAAAATAAAAAAAAAGTGAAAACTTCGAAAAATTAAAATGAATTCTTTGGGGGGTTTCCGTATTCTGTAAGTATTATCTTTTGATATGTGCAGTAAAAAATGTAATTTTTCTTTTTGGAATATTTTGGGCAAAATAAATGAATAAATAATCGCTTAAGGGTTTAAAATATGCCTCGTAGTTAATGCTCATTAATCTTACCAAATCCTTTATAGTAATGATGTTATTCACAGTCTTAATAAAAATTAGTATTATATTCATTTTTAACCTTTTATTTGTGTATTTTTCAGTGATGTTTCTTTATTCGTAAGTTTTTGGAAAATAATGCATCTTAACATATAGGGACATATGTTAGGGATATTAGGTATTTATGGGTTCATATATTTTACTTACTATCGCCAAGAAACTAACAATAGATATATAATGGGTATGTTAATAATGGGTAAGAAAATCGCTCTAAATTTTTTATAGCTTCTTATAAATCTTTTCTTCTTAGTACTGTCTTTTAATGACACTTAAGAAGTAAGTTCAATGATTATATTATATTCACAATTAATATTTTTGATATATATTTCGAAATTAACTTCAATATTAGTTTAAAGGTTTTATGTATTATTTATAGTTAGGAATTGATATACAGCTCATTTCAGAGTTTCCATTGAGAAAGAAAAAGTTTCTATAACGAAATAAGGGAATAATAATATGCAATTTAATATTTTAACATAAAATACAGGAGTAGGTGGTGATTTTAAATTAACACCCATCAGCGTGGTTTATGCTCACACAGAAAAAGAAGGATTAAAGCTATTAAAAGATTATATTAACTTTTTATTAATAAATAAAATTTACAATAAAATATCATTTCTTATACTTTAAAGCATGTTAAAATTGAAAACTTAAAACGCGTAAAATGTCCTATTTTAATGGCATTTTTAACTACAATGAAAATTTAAAATATTTTTTTTTCGATAGCCACATTGGACTATACCTACGTATTCAAATAGCTGAGGATAGGTTAAATTTACAAAAATTCACGTTAAATGAACTAAATATTTGACTAAATTTCTTTACCTTTTTTAAGTTATAAGTAATTACTTACTGTATTTAGAGATCTTATTTGGCATTTTGAAAGATTATTAACATTTTTTTTAAGAAAGTAATTATAATTTTGCAAAAGGAATATTCTCTTAAAGGCATTCATGATATATGTACTTCCCTTAAGATTATCACTTTTTTCTAAGTCCTCTTCTCACAGAGATCTCTGAAATAACTTAAATATCAAATCTAGCATCCCATTGAGATTCTAAATCATACTCATCACCAATAATGTTCACTTAGTTATAGAGAAATATTTATTCCAATTAAATCTTCAGGATAATCAATGTATAACAAAAATTACATAAAATATGTTTAAAATAAGATTACATAAACTATGACCATTTCGAACTTCTTAGCACTTTCTGAAACTAGTGTGGTCACCAATTAGTACAGGAAATCGTATAATTAATGAAATAAAAATGATCTTCGTGCCTTTGAAGATTTATTCGAGTTTAAATTTTGAAGTAAGGATATGTTAAAACTATGCTTCAGTCTCTTGTTAACAAAATTGCGTTTTTAATTTTAAAATTTATTTTATTTAGTTCCTTATATTTTACAAACTCATTCCTTGGAATTGAAGATGATACTTGAAGATGACTACATAAACGAGAAAAACTTAGCAAACAAAATTTGTAAAATAACGTTTCGGAAAAAAGGATTTTAAATATTTTCATTTCAAATTTAAAATCTCATTGAAGAAAAAAATAATTTCCTCTAAAAGCTATTTTGTCACTGAGTGTTATAAAGTAAACGTAAGACACGCGAAAGGTATGATATATTTCATGATTCTCACATTCAAATGAGAGTTCTATATAACATGAGATATTAATTACATAAAATTAGATATTCTGAGGAATATTTTCTGCTACAGTAAAAGAATACTCGCACATTTGCTCAATAAAAAGGTAAATATATGTAACATTAAAAAAAAACGGCTTTAATAAAGGGAAATATTTTAAAATACTATTTTTACGTCATGTCCGTTTTTTTTACTATCACACACGACTAAAATGCAATGTAAAAAGTCAAATAGTGACTCTAAAAGAATTTTTAGGAAAAGAAAACTAAAAAAATAGAATGCATTTCTAAAGTAACGAAATGATAAAAAATCAACACTTTTTCTCTCCAAATTTCCACTATTCTTTTTTTTCCTTTCGATGCTGGATAATGTGTCTCGCAAAAAATATGTGAAGAAATGAAGTACAAAAAGTACGGACAAAAAGCTTTACTAACATTTATCTGCAGGAATAATTTTTTAGACTTTTTATCCTGTGGTATAAAAATTAATGGAAAATTATAATAAGAGAAGAATATTTTATTTTTACTATTTGTAGTTAAAGGCTATAAATGCTCAGCAAATAATAAAAGCCCAGATCTATTTGATATTCCAGTTGTTTAAAGAATGTTCTTTGTTTTTTAGCTCTTCGCCATTCTCTGATGCGAACGGTAGTTTTTGTGTGTCCTGTTCGCTTTCTCTTTTTTTTTTTTTTCCTCAGCCAAAGGGTCTATGTACCCTTGGGACCTCATACTAGAAAGGAAGTTTAGAGGTTTGGAAGTCCTTCCTTTAAACTAAGGGTAGGATAAAACAGTCGTAGTGCAGAGTGATTGTGTGTGTTTTTATGGAAAAAAAAAGGGAAAAAAAAAATATAAAAAAATACTCGTAATATGGAGAGAAGGTTACCTGTATTTTTTTTATAAAGAGAAGAGAGAACGTTGATATTTTTCTAAACATAGATCACGCAATATTTAAGGTTATAGAACGAATTCTTCATATTTACTTTTCTTCAAAGTCTGTTGAGTCAGAGATATATATGAAGGTTCAAAAGGTAAAAACTATTTTAAAGAAAAATAAAAAAATAAAGGAAATATATATATATATATATATATATATATATATATATATATATATATATATATATATATATATATATATATATATATATGAGTTTGCCGATAGCTAATTTTAAGAAAACTTGAAGTGATAATATAGATTATGTTAGATATTCGTACACGCGATTAAGCATAGGTATGAACACAATAAAATTTGTAAATTAAATAATTAAATCAAACTGATATAGTATTCGTTGTCAATATACGATTTTCAGAATTTATTAAGGTAGTGTTTTTTCAGATAGTATTTCACATGTAATCGGACCCCGATTTGCCAAAATCCTATTTAATAAATTTCATGACTAAGCGATTTTTTTTGTCTTGATTAAAATGAAGGTAACAAATCTCTATTTAACGAATAGCAAACGCGGAATTAAAGAATAATTTCAACAGTCATTTTTTTTTTCAATAATTTTGGATTTGAAAAAGTTAGATTTCTTTTCAAATGACATTCATTCAAGATTTTAATTATTATGTTTCGTTCGGTAGCGGACTATCTGTGTAACTGAAAATGAGAAAATAGTTGATTTGTCGGAGCCAATTAATAGCGTTACTGATGTAGAAATCAATTATAAAATTCTTTTTCAAAATTGTTGCATTTTCTAATGTTTTACATTGTGGAAACTATACAAACATACTCCATGCAGGAGAATGTAAATGACACAGAGTGTTTTTTCTCTACATAAAGAAAATTCTTTCGAGTGAGGAACCCAAAAGATTGTCAAAAATCTATTAATCACACACAGTAATTTAAAATTTCCAATTAACTGGTGCGCAATAATTCACTAATAGTATTTTTAGCTGCTGAATATAAAAAGTGTATAATTTCTAACTATGTATATTTTTTGTGTGTAATTGCCTATTATAGAATTTCCAAAACGTAGTGTAAAAAAACAATTTTTGATCGCTCCCGATTCATTAAGTCGTGGTTCGACTGAATTTTAAAGTATATGTTATGCCAACCTTAGTTAACTTATATAATATAAATGGTTAAAAACTAGATTCCTAAGCATCTGAAATATGAATATCAATGTTCCAGAATGTGTAAATAAATATAAATTGAATTACGATATTCCAATTAATTAATGCAATGATTAATAATAATCTTTCCGTATAAATATAAATGTATTCATAAGATACAATTGCTCAAAACAATGGAAATTTGGTGATTAGTATGATCATCAGAAGGAAATATTGAGGAGAAGAACCTCTTTAAATATATTCGAGTGGGAAATTAAGGGGAGTATTGCGAAATAGCTAAGTAATACACATAAAAATTAATTTAATATTATTTTTAAAATAAATATAATTAGAGCTTCAAAATTGGTACAGAAATTTACAATTTACACATTTAAATTAATTTGTTAAATTGTTTTCTAACATAGAAGCGTAAAATTTATTCTACTTCTTTGAATACTCTTTCAACATTCAGCCAGTCGTATCGTCTGTAATTTCTTGAGAGATTGTAAAAGTGGATTTCTGCTAATGTATCTTAATCAATAATAAGATTTCAACATAATATATATCCGAATCAATAATAAGATTTCAACATAATATATCTCCGAATCAGTAATACGATTTCAACATGATATATCTCCGAATCAGTAATAAGATTTCAACATAATATATCTCCGAATCAGTAATAAGATTTCTACATAATACATCTCAGAATCAATATAGTATAATTCAATATAATATATCAAACTCAAGAACATGAGCAATAAAAAACTCATATTAATTGGTCAACATGTTATCTACAAAATAAATTTTGTTGTGCTATCTCTTGTATTTCTTGGTATTGTATTTACGGTGGTTAGCAGTGTAAATACAATATTTCGGCAAAAAATTTACTTAGAATAACCTTTTTTTCAAAATGTTCACCTTTTGTGAAAAATGCTTCTATTATAATACTATTTTGCCTTTATATAGCTCAAACCTCTGCACAGAGGATCAAATATGAGTTTTGAAAAATTCACATTAATTTCAGAGTTACAAGCATTTGAAATAACTATCGGCGGTTTTTTCTTAAATATCTGTTGTCGTAAAACATGGATAAACCCACTTCTAAATTGTATATTTCAAAAATTCTAGTTGAGTCTCTGTACAGATGTCTGAGCTATGTACAGGCAAAATATTATTATAATAGAAGCAGTTTTCGCAAAAGGAGAATATTTTGAAAATTAGTCATTCTATGTTCATTTTTTGTCAAAATATTGTACTTAAATAATTTGTTTTTGTAATACTGTTCTTAAAACAATTTTATATAGATTTTCTAATCTAAGTGACACTAAATATCATAAATATTATCCATTTATACGCTTTTGAAAAATCACGGTTCCGAACGTAGTCGTATACTTTAAGATTATTTTAATGATTTTTTCTGTTTGATTACATTTTGACAACGGTTTAAAATGAAAACATAATTTTACTTACAAAAGAAAGTTTGGACTATTTTGGGATACAACTGTTTCTATAGAGTGGAGTCAAACATTATCTTTCAAATTCAAATTTCCAGTTTATCTTACAAATAACTTTCACACATCTAATGAAACTAGGGCCAGCCGGTGTAGTAGATATTCAAATTGGATACGTAAACTATCCTTGAATACATCACTTTCTTTTTTAATGCGATCAGTAAAACACACCATCTGTCAAAATTGCGAGAGTGAATTATTATTTTCTTTTGCCCCAACAGCATATTAGAAACTTCACAGTTCATGAACTGCTCGTTCGCTGGTGTGGTAAGAGGATTAGAGGATTGCAAAAGAAAGTTTGGAATATTTTGGGAAAGAAATATTTCTAATGAGTGGAGTCAAACATTCTTTCAAATCTGTATTACCACTTTATCTTATAAATAAATATCCCACATCTAATTAAACTAGTGCTAGTGGAGCCAAACATTATCTTTCGAATTTGTTTTATCACTTTTCTTACAAACTATTTCCACACATCTAACGAAACTAGTGCTAGCCGGTGTAGTGGATATTCAAATTGGAAACGTAGACTGTATTTTTGAATACACCATTTTCTTTTTTACTGGGATCAATAAAACACACCAGTTGTCAAAATTGCAATAGGGAATGATCATTGTCTTTCGCCCCCCACAAGACTAGAGGGATATATCACTTTTTTAAGATAAACAGCTTGAAAACCTCTGTGGGGCACATGCCACACATGTGAGATGTAAGCGTCGATCGTGGTGGTTTAATAGGGACTAATTCACTTGCTTCAGTTAAGTGACCAATGTATCAAATAACGCAATGGGATTTTAGACGTGTGCCTAAGATGACAGCATAATATCTCGTTACTTATAAGGCTCCGAAGCAGATGAGTAGTTACCACAGTCATGCTATAAAAGTTTGGTCAAAGCCACAGTCATCCTATCAAAAAAGGATTGAATGTGCTCAATTACACTGGAACTGGAATGCTTTTGATATGAAAGGTTGCCTTCTCCGACAGGCTTCGTTTTCTGCTCTATCGAATGGATAGATATTCATGTATCAGATGAAAAATATCGAAGAATCACATTAGCTAGCCGTATTCTGCTTAATATATAATAATACTATTAAAACATGCAAAAGTTATGTAACATAAGACGTTATTATTAATAATACAAATATTATATGAATAATAAGAAACAAAGAAGATTTTTAAAAAAAAATCTACCATCACAATTGCGTGGAATGTGAACCACATATTTTTCACTGGTAAAAATTTGGAAAATGGCAAATAATGAATATCACACCCTTTAAATACACTTAAACAAATTCACGGTATATTCTCAGAATGGGATCTTTCACGTAGGCAATGCTATGAGCAATACATCAAAAAATTGTTTTCGAGGCACGACGAAGATATCCAAACACTTCGCTCGATTCCGAATTCAGTAGAACTGAACCAAACACAGCATTGTTAAATCATCTTAATCACCATGTTCGCAAAATATGTATAATCTACCATACACTCTGTCACTTTTATCGGGATTCAAGCAATCTGCATGACTCAAGATACCTCCGGCAAACATCTGCAAAATTATCCTTCAATATAATGGCTCCAGGTAGCTGTAACTGCTGAAACATGTAGCACAAATAATGCAAATCAACTTTGTCTGTATTTATAATCCGTACATGTATTTTATAAAGCTGTTATATTACATTTTTTGTAACACTATAATGTATCTTAATTTCTTTAATTGCGTACTGAATCTTTTAAGAAATAAGGCAGGAAACATCATGTGTCAATAATTTGAGTCTATCTAGAAAATGCATGACATTTATATAAATAAAAGGAATATGAGGTTCTTTAAGTAAAACACTGAAATATGTATTTCCTCTGATTACGTATTATTCATAAATGGACCTATGAAAGTTTACACGGGCTGTGTCATCTCTTGTGCATACTATGCTCTTTCTCACAGACTCCTTCCAGGAACTTATATATTTCCGTACAGGAGTCCAAAGTAATGACTCTATGATGTTTGCTACGCACACAAAGAAAAAATCTGGTGGATATTTGGTCTGTACTGAGTCTACATTTCCTTCTGAATTAAATCTTAGAAATATGAGATACATGAAATCCGGTTCCTCTTCCTTAAACATACTAT
This sequence comes from Trichonephila inaurata madagascariensis, assembly GCA_019973955.1. Lineage (NCBI taxonomy): Eukaryota > Metazoa > Arthropoda > Arachnida > Araneae > Nephilidae > Trichonephila > Trichonephila inaurata. Next base: position 72,988 of record BMAV01006204.1, on the reverse strand, counting down.
AGAGATGAGTAACAAATTCATTCCAAGTTGCCAAAATTAGATATTATATTAATTTCTGAAAGGTATCTGGAGTAATAATATTTGTTTTGTTACTCACTGATATTTAAATAGAATAAAAATATAAAAACGAGTGTTAGATTATATAATACTTATTTTTCTTGTTACGTTATGTAATTAATTATATGAAAAAGATATATTAATCAATAAATGAAAAGAGATGTTTTTTTTACTTTTATTTTATTGTATTCTAAAATTAAAATATTTTTCCTTCTTTACTATATTTCCATGTTAGATGAATGAAAAAAAGAAACTTAAAAAATGATTAAGAAAAAATTTCCTTACAGTGAATTACTTTATAATATGTTAATACTTTCTGATTTTTGTGATTTTAGTTATGTTTCTCTCATTTGTCTTCAAATGATAAATATACGTAAATTCTTATTCTCTTTTCGTTATTTATTTCCATATGAATCGTATATTTAAATTTCCTTTTTATGATAAACCGTTTAATTTGCGTAATAGAATTTATTTAAACGATGTTATTATTAGTGAAATCTGTATTGAATTTTCTTTAAAATTATAACAGCATACCAGTGCTTCTCAAACTGTAGGGCTGCGCCCTAGGGGCGTGATAACATAGGAGGAGGCGCTGAGCATATTGACAACTCGAAAACAAAAGATTATTTAAAAAATTATTAATTTATTTGAAGTAAACATTCAAAAAACATTCTGACACAATGAAAAATAAATGATGAAAAATAAATAACTATATAATACACTTATAAATGTATCAGCACTGAGCACAATGTATTTTATGATTAATTTAACATTACTAAGTTAAGAGAAGTTTTTAATAATTAACAGGGCTTGTAATATATAAATTTATATGCAACAATTAACATTTATCTTGATAATTTGCACGGTTTATAATCCCTTAACTGCAGATTAAAAGTTACAAGATTCGCTCCACAATGCCACCGTTTTGCACGTATGCACGAGTAAGTGGTGTAATTTAAGGGGAAAGGAAGAGAGAAGGTGAATAAATAAGAAAATCCTTGCATTCCAAAGCCTTCGGAATAATTTTGTGGATAGCAGTGAACAGAAAAGATCGTATTTCGGAAAGACGTATATATACGTCCGGAGCAATTTACAACGACGAGAGCTGAGCGAGACGTATATGTACGCTAGAGGCACAGAGGTTAAACTCGTATTGTAGCTTTAACATCAAAGTATCATGCTATCGATTTCAATACATTGTTATTGTATGGAAGGGGTCGAGATGAAAATAATGATTGAATATTGGGTCGCAAGTATTGAAAGTTTGAGACACTGCAGTGTACCATTTTCCTTCACACTTATTATTCTGATTTTGTGATTATCTTTTTAGTATCAAGATCATTCAATCTGTTAACACAATATTGGATATATATAGAATATAAGTGCAAACTTTGACTTTTGACTTGTCTACCAAGCAAATATAGTACCTTATTTACTTATCTGAATATAAGTCAAAATTCAATCATAAAAGATAAACTTAATACAAATATCACTTTCAAGCAGCACCAAATGAAAACCACGGGACACATCCAACACATTCAATTGTTCCCCAGGCGAAAAATCCTGATCAATTTTGACTCTTTTCCACCAATTCCTTTTTCTTTTCAACTCATTCGAGAAAATACGATCCATATAAAACTTAATAACACGAAGAAATCCTTCAAAAACAGCTGTAGCTATTTCCATTAGATCTCCGCTACTCTTAGAAAAGATTGTATTATGAAGATAGCGAGGCGCCTCCACTGCTGCTCCAACAATGCAGTATTCGGATCGATATCTACACGTCGTTCTTCAGAGGTACAGCTGTTTCTTGACAGGCTACGTTTCTGAGACCGGTTAATTTAGAAACAACTATAGGGAACGGCAGCTGAGGCATTTGGACGATTTGATAGGATTCGCCCATTATGTCCAAGATTTATCTCAGATATATCGGTTCCCTTGACTTCGTGAGACAATCGGAAGAATTGGGCATCTTAAGATATGGTTTAGATTCAGAAGTATGTTTTGATATGTATAATATATATACATTTGGTTAACACTCTGTTTAAGTATATAAGTTGTAGTTGTTATAAGTATGCAGAAATGCTTTTCTAATGAGGATAAATTAAGGTATCCGACTACTTGTGACAATTTTTTAAAAAAATGGAGATTTTTTGGGAAAAAAATCACTTTAAGAAAAAATAGCTAAAATTAAGAAGAGAAAAATAAATTATTACTACTAAAATGGGAAGAATGTGTAAAAATTGACAAAAAAATACATAAACGGGGCCCTCTCTGTACAAATTGTAAATGAACAAATTCTCAATTTTCCCATTTCGATGTATTACTTGCTATTACTTATTGAAATTACCGTCAGGATAAGAGATATTTTAATTTTTACAAAAACTAGAGAACTTTATCTTATATGAAATTGCTTAAAAAAACTGTGATTATATTCACATAAAGAACTGTAAATTTTGTAATAAAACAGTGATTGATAAATCTCTGAAGTTTAAAACACTTCTACTGCTATACAGAACTTACACCCAAAATTTCAGTAAATTATTTTAAAAATTTGTTGAGCAACCGCTCTCCCCATTTGAACTTTTCGAAAAAAAAAACACATTTCGTGTAAAACGCATTTTAATGTTTGATGTCTTATGTAAAGTTTTGGCATCTGCTTTTACTAAAACACTTGTAGTTTTTGTTCTAGTGAATGGAAAATAAAAACTTTGGTATTTTTATAAAGCTAATAAAATGGCCTATAAAGTAAAAGCATAAAAAAGTGTTAATTTGTTTTTATGAAAAATCGTGATTTTAGGGTAGTTTGATACCTTAAAACACAATGACATGTTTTTTTTGTTAATTTTTCATTTTAATACGAAATATTACTTTTAGATTTTGAGATGAATTTGCTGTAATTCTTGAAACTTTCATTTATAAGGTTTTAAAAATAAAGGATAATTTATACAAGATTAGGATAACGCACTTATGCACATGTCTAGATTTATTCAAAAGATCAAGAGTATAATTAAGAACAGAATTAAGTTCATTAAATACTAGAACTTAATACATTTTCAAATTAAATTAACGTCTGATGGTCTGATGATGGCAAATATTTCAAAAAGAAAACAATATAATAAATTTTAATAATTATACCCGTTACTACTTGATTCAAAGTAATCAACTGATTTTGAGTTACTTGTAAAACTAAATATATAAAAATCAATTGTTTATGATACATAGATTAATAAATTTAGAAGCATATGATATCACTGGGCATTTGGGCGTCTTTTGGCCCCCTATCCCATATCTGGTACTATAGATGTGGAACCATGGTGGACTTCTTCATGCTGAGAGATGAAAGCTCTTGATTGGCTGAGCCAATCATTCGAAAGAGTTTGTTTCAGTGATGTGATTTTGGGTGCAGGCAGAGAGCTGAGTTATCGTTGTCTGATTGATTCATAGGATGTGAGTTAAAAAAATTGTAGTATCAGTTTTGTATTAATTTTTATAACAGCGAGGTAATGTTGAGAATTTAAAATAAAAATTCTCTTTCAACTTGATAAAGTACAATGAAAGAAAATTCTAATCATATTTGCCGAGAAAAATAGTTTTTTCTCAAAACGAGATAAATTTAAAAAATCCATTTTTTTTAAAGCAACTTATCCAGCTCTCAATTGCATAAAATTACGTTTTTAAACTAAACAAAGTGAGAAACAATTAGTAAACAGAAGAATATTTGTATTGAAATGAATTACACAGAATCTTCTAGCAGTTTTTTCTACTATGTTTATTTGAAAAATCAGAGTTCACACAAAAAATGATTTCTACTTTGAAAAAAAATTATGCTATGCTTAGTAGATATTCATGAACCTAAAGTAATTATATTTGTAATATTCAAACAACCAAAAAAGGGTTTGCAAAAAATAACTTCGTTTCATTTTATTTTCAAAAAATAGTGTATTACTTAGTATTTTATATTTCCCTTCAAACATTTTAAAATTAAGGTTTTTCAATAAATTTATGCAGTAGTTTTGAAAGTTTTACTTTTATTTTTTTTTTGCATGAACAAATGGAAATAATCGAGAAATCATTAACATCAAAGTAAACATAATATATAAATATCTTAAATTTTATAAATGTTACAAATATCTTAAATCTTAAAATATTGAATGTAAATGAATCATTAGCTTTTAATTTAAGATAATCTGTTAAATTTCATTTACAAAGCATACTATTTCTAAAGAGCCTGTCACGGGAGGAAAAAAGGAGAATTTGTATTTAAAGAGCATATACCGTAAAATCCGGTGTATAACGCGCACTTTTAAAACAAAAAATAAGATCTAAATTTAAGGGTGAGTGTTATGCACACCGGGTATAAAAATGATAGCTTTAATGATAACAAAAGATAAGAGCATGATAAATTGAAGACTTTTACATATATCAAAAAACTATTTATATAAAAGAAATGACTGAACTAAAAGAGTTGTAGTTATAGAAGCATACTATTTTTTCAAAAGTCTGGGATTATACCTCAAATAAATGACTTCAAAACATAAGAGCATTGTATACAAAATTTTCCCGATTTTTCGAAAAAAATGGGTTCGGTATACGGGAAGGTTACCTAAACTTTTTTAAAAGTGCAGCTTGTATAGGTGCCTTAACCCGGGGTTATATCCTTTTTCATAAAAATTTTTACTATCGTTTCATTATGTAAATCATTAAATTGTTAGCAAATATTTAAAAACTTATATTTTTAATATAAAAAATTTACTTAGGTTATTTCAGTTTATGATTACTTTGCTATGAAGTAAAGAAAAATAAATTTAAATTAGTGTTCAAAATTCCAAGCGGGAAATAAATAAAATAAAAATTGGTCAATAAGAAAAAATTTAACATTAATATAATTAATGTTAACTAAAGTAAATAATTTGTCAAAATTACAAGCAAATATACATCAGATTTAAAAGTAAATTTTTGAAAAAGTTTTTTTCTTCCCGTGTTTGTGTGTTACTTCTTCAGATGAAAAAATAAAAAAAAAATAATAATAAGTAAAGCTTAAATAAATAAAAAATTAGATCCAATATTTCAAAAATAATTCAACTATCTTCAGAAAAATTTATAATTATCTTAATTAACATAATAATATTGAATTAATATATATATTTTAAAATAGTTTTTTTCTCCACTTGTGTATATTATGGTTTATTTATTTTATTTATGTGGATATTTGACGAGGAAAAGGCTAAGCTGCTTATGTAAAGAGAGCAGAAAAAAAATAGATTTTCTAAGTCTCCCTTCTAATTACCCCCCCAACCAGTTGGTAAATATTTTTTTTTTATTACGTATATTTTAGAATTCTAATTTCTCATTTACTTTGAAGACTTCATAACAAGAAATGTGATGTATCTTCAAACAAATTTAAATATGACTAGGTCCCTTAAACTTTTTTACAGTAATAGGAACATTTTGCATAACTTTTTACATAGAATTTAGAAAAAGAACATATATCACTATTAAAAATTAAAGTTGTTTCGAATAAATTTACATAAGATTTTGTAGCTCTTCTTGGATTTGAGTATCACTAGTTTTTAATAAATGTTTCAGTTGTCAATGTGTCGAATGGAAACCTTATTAAAAAAGAGAAAACATCTAATATAATTTTTAGAAAAATATTTTTCTTCCAACACCAAACTAATTTAAATGTTACTTACCAAATTTCAAATTAAACCTTTCTCAGTACCATTTTAAAAATGACTACAAGTTTCTGAGAATCAGCACTTTTATAAAATATGCATATATATTGAAACTTCGCGTTTTTCGAATTCACAAAAAAGGATAATACTTAGAAATAATTTAGATTATTTAGATTTGCTATCATAACTCGTGATTTTAATTATCTTTGTTATCTGGAAATTTTATTATAGTATAAACAAGCATATTGTGTTTTAAAAAATGTAGAAGAAACATGTTTTAAACAGAATTATATCTTTTTAATCAATATTTTGAGTATGGTAACAATAGCATCCATAAATCTAAATTTTATTTATATAAATTATCATTTATATTTCCTCCTATGCTAAAAAGGATGAGTATTTTTAATTAGATTTTCTGTTGAAGTTATTAAAAACATACATACTATGGCATGATATTGCTATATTATAGATTGCCTTGAGCACCATGTAACCACTAGTGAATACATGCTATGTATAGGACAAAATCCCACTGTAATCTCATGTGGATATATGGCTTATTTAGATGTATAACCAGTAACCAGCAAAGTAAACATTAAAAGGTAGATTTCCTTCATTCGGATTGCATAAAATTAAAACAGCTAAGTTTCATAACTCTTTGGTTTCAAAAATTTGTAAAATAGGAAAATTAGAATTAAAATTACAATTCTTTGTGTGAAAATGCTCGAAATGTTTCCTGGAATAAATTTTTTTCCATATTCGTTACACAAGTGTATTGTCCTTATTTTTCATTTCTTCATCACAAACAGATAAATCCGTATCAGAGTCACCGTTGTATTCCATTGGTTTCTGACAAATATGCTCATTCAGTATCATTATTGTTGAAATCCAAAGACTATGCCATATTGGAAAGACAATACATATATATTTAATATATCGACTTTAAAAGCATTTCCAAAAAACCTTTTTATTTTCACTTACTTAATACATTGTGGAAGTTTTTCATAGAATTGTTAAATATTTATTTTTAAAAGTAAAGCTTTTAAGCTAGTAAAAGCATCCTAAAGCACAATTGAAAATTAAAAATAAAACATATGCATCGCATAGATTGTTGAAACATTATTATATTACTAAAACTTCTATTTTTATCACTACGATAACTTAAAAATCTTATTCATAATATATTCGGTGTAAAACAATTTTTTCCAATGGTAAGACACGTTTTTTTTTTTCATCTTCAGGAATATCTATATACAGTATACTTAATTCTTATGTATTTCAGGATTTTAATCTTTATAATGTTTAAAGAAATATGTATTTCATTGATGAAATATTTTCTATGCTTAAAATCATTATTATTCTATACTATGAATATAACTTTCTGAAGTTGAAATATATACAGTTGGACATTATCATTGAAGTATCCTTAATAAACATTTTTTGATAGAAAACTGGTTCATATATAATTTTAATTATATATCCCAAAATTAAATTTTATATTTTACAGCAAAATAAATAGAAATTATTACTTCTAACAGAGGATATAATTGTTCAAATATTTATGTCCATAAATATTTCCGTTTCTTTTAATTATTTTATTCGTCTTCGAATATTCTTATTTGAAATTAACGAACAGTACTTTATTTTACAAACAATATACTTTTAGCAATAAAACTGATACAATTTCGCAGTTGATATATCTATAAAATCTCATTTTTTCTTGGCTGTAAAGTAGAAAAACCTTATTTACATTTTTCTACTTACTTAACGTTGTGAAAAAATTCTAACAAAGTCTTTATTTTGATGATTAAAAATCAGTGTTCATAAAATTCAGATTTATAAGCAAAGCAAACAAAAACTGTACTCCAAATATATGAAGCATGATCAATTTAATTCTATTTTATATTGATATTTTGTTTGAAAATTTCAGAAACCTATAACATAAAATATAATGTTGTTTACTTTATACTTTTTTAAAAAATAGAGACTTGAGTAATAAAAGTGAAATCTTTACTTATAGATTTTTACAGTCGTTCGGAAAATTACATTGTTTTAAAAATATTTTTTCTTTCTTTTTTAATCTTAGTAGGAGTAATACAAGAAAAATTTTAATTTGTTTTTGTAATGTAAAAGTACTTTACTCTTATTATTCTCTTTCGACGGAATAATGATAGAATAGGGAACTTTTAGTGAAATTTATCATCTAAAAATAAAACTACTTCTTTCCACAATAAATATGTACTTAACAACTGATAATATTTTACAATATATATATATATATATATATATATATATAGTCAAAATGCTCTACTTAAGAGATGAACAATCAGTAATTAAAACTGAAAAAAATTGAAATTGCAAGATAACCAGACAAAAGATTTTAGAAAGGATATATGAGAAATTAAAAATAATAGAGAGTTTAAAATATATATATATATATATATTACAACATTATAAGTATTGCTGACTTAGGACAGCTCTTATATATAAAATAATTTAAATAAATGTGATGTTAAACATGTTTTTGCTAGCCAACCTCCTCCTTTTCTAATAAAAATACTGAGCAAAATCCTATTGAAAATAATGAATAGGATATCTTAATCCATTACAAGAAAAAGGTATAGCTTACCAAAAAATTGCACTCAAAAATGCAGAGCTCGCGCTATATTTGAGTACAATAAACAAGTTATTGTCAGATTCTGAACCTAATTGCAAATTCAAAGCATGGGAATGGCTGAATAGTACCACTTAGCAAAAGTATGAAAATAATAGAAATAAAAATTAAAAGATGTGTATACATACTACCAATACATTAGGGACACTAGGATTGTATGTAAATTTAAAAAAATATATATTACGGTTAAAATAAAACTAAAATAATAAGTAATTTTATCTAATATTAGAATATAGTGGTAACTACATCTATCTAGGAAGAATGATACATTTATAATAATACACTATTAATATTCTAAGGAATTTTAATCCTTACTATTTAGAATTTCTTTATTCAAATAACTATTAATAAAATTAATTGGGTATTTCTGAATTAAGTAATATTTCTTAAAATATTTATAGTGTTTTATTTTTTCTGATTGTAAGAAACTAGAAATATATATATATATTATCAAAAGACTCCCTAATTGAAGCTGAAGATAGCGAAAGTACTCAAATTTCATTTTTAAAATATAAGAATAAAATCTTCATTTCTCTAACAGGTATACTTCAAATAAAACGAATTGTATACTTCACTTTGAAAACTGTAATCAAAGCCCTAGAGGGATATTCTTAGTCAACTAAAAGACATAAGAACATTTCACTTACATCGCTAGAACATGACGCAATTCTACGTTTACAACCCAGCATCTTTTCTCCTTTGTCGTAATTCAACGAAATTTGCTGATGCACGTCTATAGAAACAGAAAACTTCATTTTTAAAGAAAAAGGAAGTTTTAAACTCATCTCCTGGAGGAGAAAAGTGTTATTACATCTATAGAATTAAAGTCTCAACTTCATTTCAACCTCTGTACCACGTTTTCCAACAACTCTCATTTCAGAATTTTGTAGTTGTTTTCTCTTATAGAATGCAATCCTTTGTTTACTTTAGCTTTCAGCTTTGCAAGTGAATGGCATTGCTGTTCACTGCAATACTCCTTAGGGATGGGTTAGGAGGCTACTGTAGCGTTTCGATGAAAGGAAGTATTTTGTAGCGACACATTCACTTTGGGAAGAGCGCCTTTACTCTGAGTCGAAATGAAAGCACGGCTTTAGGGCATTAGAGAGTGACTGCCTGCCACAAAATTTGATAGGCGGTATTGTTTGTGATGGAAGTACTGCTTTCTTTCTCTGTACTCTTCTTCAAATACTTTACTTTAAAGCGCAGTTTTTTTCAATTTTTTAGGAAATTAAAGTTTCGATGTAAAAGAATAGTTGTGGCCACATTAATTTTGTTTGGAAAGACTGAGAAAAGAAGTGTTTTTGAGCATTGGTTCAAATTATACAAATTATAATTATATTAATCTATGATCATTCACGCAGAGATGAACCGTTAAATCAATGTTTGAAAAACTTTAAACTTTAAATTTTATTAACATTATAAATAACAGTTAAGAGTCTAGAATCTAAGCATAATGATGTATCTTTTATAAGAAACCATTGCTAATAGGTATGAAGTTCTTTTGTTACATGTCCATTATGTCTGATAGTATATACTGAAGTGAGCTTTTTGTAAAAAACTAAAAACAATTTCTTACAATTTTTTTTACGTGAAAAAAGTGTTAAATATCACTATGTCGACCACAATATTTTGCAAATGAATGAAACAATTAAAAATTAGCCAAAAGCTCATTTCAGCATAATGAAAAAGATGTACTTTACTTGCATAAAAAGTTTCAAATATGTATTTATTATAGATTTTGAGAAAAGGACAAAGAAAATTACCATTTAACATTGTCGGTATAGAGGTTTCCGACACCTCTTAATCCAACATTCAATCATGCTAACATCTTAAGAAACGGTCATAATAATTCAATATTTTGAACAAGCACATCACATGCATTTATATATTAAGGAATTAACTGTCCATAAGAGAAAAACTTTATGTAAATTAGATGAGTTTAGTGTAAATTAGATGAGACACATTCGATAACGATATGATTAAATAGCATCTCGATATGTTTATACTTCGCCTAGTGAAATATCAGGTGAGATAGAAAATTGAGATAAAAGCAGATTGAGGGTTTATTTCCAACAACGAAGAAATAAAAATATTAGTTCCAAAAAAATTAAAAGATTTCCTATGCACATTTAGTTAAATGTTTTTGTTATTTCAAAAAAACAATCCAGCTAACATTTTTTTTAATTACAACTTAGGCCGTGGATTTAAAAGTGTAATTGATATGATGCTAGGAAAAGTTTCCCTAAAATCTTTGCGACGAGTATCTTGAGTTCTTTAAAGAGCAAATCTTCAAATTACAAACATCTCTCTTTAAATAATTTATAAAAATATTTTTATTTTTAATTCAAGTATTTAGGAGCACTTTTTTGCAGTGAAGGTTAAATTGAGAAGGAGATCACCGATCGATTTCAATTTAATGCCTAATTAATCTCTCTAACTATTTTAAAGAATTTTAAACGAATTTTGAAGGATGCTAAAAACTGGAAGTGTTCATTTTTTGGACAAAGCAAAATAAACTAATGCATCAAATAATTTTGAAAAAAAGTAAAGTATAATTTTTGCTAACTATAAAAACTTGATTTTTAATAGCTTTGAAAAATGAAGGAGCAAACCAATAAGAGATATCTCTATCTGATTAACTTTAGCAAAGTTTTGAAGTACTTACGAAACTTTCCATAATTATAACTTTAGTCTAAAAACAATTATTGAATATTATAATTGAGATTTACGCAGATTACACAGAAGTGCAAAGTTCCATTAATCTTTTCTTTTTGTGCTAATAATCTGTATGGAATATTTCATAAGTGTATTTAATAATATGAATAAAAATGACTTCTCCATTTATACAGGAGCGAGTCATATGGCGACCTCTTTTTAAGCCCATATACAGTACACATTGCAATTATTCTGAAATATTTGTATTACTTTTCAAAAATTATGCATTGAATAATTGTATAAATATGCAAATATTTATAGCTTTGTCACACATTGGATAACTTAAAAAATGTCTTAGGAATAAGCGTAAGATATATCTCAAGGTGTGTACATTTAACACGTTTACCAAAAATCTGTTGAAAATCAAAATTTTTCTCTAACAGAAAGCCAATCAATTTACTATATTATTATGGTATTTTCTATAGTAAAATTATATCCGCAAATATTTCCTACAAAAAAAAAAAAAAATATTACAACTAATGCTTGATTTCTATATCTTGATAAGAACAATTAAGTTTGGGAAAATTTGCATGGCCTCATGTTGCACATTCTAATATATAAATACCTAAAAAAATTCTTTCGAAAATTTAAAATCCATAGGATATTTCTCAGAAATATTGCATTATTTCCTTAGCAATATACCAAACTCATGCAAACAACATCTTATTCTTATCGGTAGAGTAAGTCTCGGATATGCATATCAAAGCTAGAGAAGGATACATTAATAGTTAAGTTCCAAGTCTTTGTAAACATTTCAAAAATTTAATTCTATGATTTTCTCCAACAATGTTTTTCTTTTTCCTTGAAGCCCTTTTCTAAATGCATCATTTTTTCACTTATTATCTTTTTTAAATTTTAAGGAAAATACAGTATTTTATATCTTTACGGCAGAGTAATTTTCATAAGTCAAAAAAAAAGACTTAACACGTTTAGAAACAGGAGTCGCCAGTCTGTGGCACACGTGTCATAAGAAGCACAATGAGCCTATCCTAGTGGCATTCTTCAAAACTATGGGATGAAGTTAAGTAGATCTGCGTCTCCTCTCTACGAACTAAGCATTTTTATTAAAGTCTATTTTTTACTTTCAATGCTTTATCATAAAACGATTCGGGTGAATCTACTCGAGTGTAGTTTGTGTGATTTACATAAAAAATAAAACTAGCTGTTGGGAAAAACATGACATTTTTCGTTTAAGTGTGACTTATTTTATTGTTAATTATTCAATTTAAATCAAAGCGATGGTGTGATACTTGTAAAATGAAACTTCACTCATTGCCGCGTCATGAAAAATATCTTCAGAATTGCTGAAGGCAGTTTATGGAAATTTTGAAATGATCTGGAAGATAACTGTATCAATAAATCAAAAGCTATTTAAAACTGCCGTATGCCATTTCTGAAAAAAATTAATTGAAGAAAATTGTATGAGCTCTGCTTTCCGCTTTTGGTTCAGCAAATCTATATCAATATTTTTTTTGGATGAAATATATTCTGAGTCACCAGAGAAACTGTATAACAACTGAGTATTCAGAATCATATGTTAAATTAAGTTACAAATTATACCCTTGATGTTACGGTATTTAAGCAAACCATCGCATGGACAAGGATTGCATTAAACATTTAATTTTTTATCAACTATATTGTAATAATATTTATATTTTATGTTGTTTATTTTTTTAATTTGATAAATATTCCCTAAATGCTACGTAATACATAATGCATGTACAGTTTTAACTGTTTATTTTTGTTGAAGGAATGTTTCTGTTTTATGATGCTTATTTTTATGTGAATAAAAATCTTAAAATGATGCATAAATAAATGTATAAAACTCTAAATCTGCATGTTTTACCTTTATTCCCTAATTTTGCAGGCATTGCTACGGGAATCAAAATTGTTTCAAATATTTCCTACTACGCGGTACCCTGAATCAAACTAGTATATTGGTTTAACACACTCCAGATGTAAGGTTTCTGACCCCTCCTCTATAGCATTACATTTCTTTAAAATGGCTTTATTGCAAATGTATTTATTGGAATCCTTTTGAAACAAAATCCTTAACTTCTGCATTAAATACTAAATGTTATAAAATGTTTGCCGAATTTCTATTTTCTTACCTGACACTTAAGTGGTTATTACTTTTTTTCGATTGAAATATTATTTTAATTGTGGAAATTTAAATTTATTCAAAATACTCTTTCTAAAATTTTCTTACTACAGTTTTAAAAGACCGCTTTATTTTATGGATGGGCTCCATAAAAAGAATTTCAATTAATTCTGTTCAAATATAAGATTTTTAAATGGGAAAAATCAGATTCTCTCCTTGTCTTATATAAACAAGGAACTAATTAAAAATTGAAATAGTTGAATTGATTTTAAATTATATTATTCTTTTAAAAGCGTTGAACAAAAAATAAAGTATTCCCTTATAAAGAAAATGAGTTTTCATTAATAAAGAAATGGAAGAAAATCAAGTTGCTTTTAATTTTTTTAAATGTCTAAATTTCTTTTATCTCAGAAAGATCAAATGTTACAAAAATGAATTAAAATGTATCATTTTATGGGTATTATTATGTATAGATTTAAGCATTAAAAATCTTCAAGATTTTTAAACACGTTTTCAAGACTATTTGCAAATTATTAATTAGTTCCCATGTTTCCACTGATTATAAGAACACTTTTAATTGCATTAGCATATTGTCTCTACTTTGCTTTTAGTTTGAATTATGTTTTAACATGTATAATATCATCTAATATTATTTACTTCACTATTTACTGAAAATAGATGTGGATACCTTTTGATTGAAAATATATTTTATGTAATTTAAATATGTCAAACATTTACATTTAGTTATTTTAATGCAAAATAAATACATATTTCCCGGAAATAATTATGATAAAATTTTTTCACGAAAAGAAATTAAAAAAATCCGCTAATATGTATTATGTTTTCTGTATAAATTATTAAATATTTTTACATTAGAACACCTTTTGTAGGTGTGAAAGTTTCCTCATTTAATAGTTTTTACCATTATGCATATTTACTTCATTTTATAATTAATATCGACAAAAATGAATATGTGTAAATATCCGATGCCTGAATAAATGAAATATTAAAAACACATGCTTATGGAGAAAAAAATTATACGTTTTAAGAGTGATGCATATACATTCAGGCAACTTCGTTTTAAAATTTTTACTCATTTTCTCCATAAAAATATAGTTATATTTCAAGGATTACATATTGAATAGTAATTAATAGTTTCAATGCTCTCAATTTTTCTGAAACAATGAATAAAAATATTTTTAAATACTTAAAGCTGACATACATATATTTAAATTTAAGTAGACTACAATTCAGCAGTTCAGTAAATGAAATGGCAAAAAGTTGGATCGTAAAATGTTTAATTAAAAAGCATTTTTAATATTTCTAAACAAATGTAGTGCATGAAAATTCTTCCTTTGTTTCGATAAAATGTGTGCATTCATTTAAAGATTTTTGAAATTAATGAAGAGATAGGCTTTTAAAAACAATTTCGTAAATAAGTTTTAATAGTAAATAAAAAAAAATTGTTAGAAGGAGATTGTTGCTTTTTTTTCTATTTCTTCTTTGTCTCCTTAACAACTGGAATAGCCAGTTTATATTGCATTTGGAAGCATATAAACTTTAAACTACTGTAAACTTTTATTTATAACACTAAACATATAAGCTTTTTTAGTTATATCTAAATAAATTCTGGTACATATTGTTTTCCATAATAAATTTTCAACGCTTTCCTTAGTAAAGAGAAAATGATATCATATTTTTGCAAAGTATAAGTAAAATTAATTTATGCTAAATTATTGTTTCTAAAAAATCAAATTTCGGTTATTTAAGATATCCAAATTTTATAATGAAGTTGCTTACATAATTTCTGAAGATAAAAACTATTTTATTTGTACGAATACATATTTTTTATTTATCCATACAAATTCAAATTATATGTTTATTTTAATTAATTAATATTTTTATTGATTTTAAAGCAATTTTTTAAAATAAATTATTTCAAATAATAAATTAATTGATCTTATATAAGTAAAAAGTATGATTGTTAAGCAATAATGTGTAACATTTCTATATCTGATGTCTGAGGTTATGATAAATTATTCACATTCATTATTATTACTTTTATAACAAAACCCTGGAACTGAATGAAACAAATATAGCAATTTTAATTCAAGACAATAAAACATTCTTGATTACTTATTATTCTAGATCGAAGTATGTTGTACAATTCAATCTGAAGCTTTCTGCATTATCAAAGCTAACTTAACAATTAAAGCCATATTTGTGAGTGCAGCAATACATAAAAAATTTATAACCAAAGTCAAAATGATATATTTTTTTTCAATCAAATTTAAGAGTTGGATTTAAACTTATTTGTGCACATATTTAAAACATATTGGTATAATGATGGCATTGCGGAATTTTACTATCCAAAATTAATACAAATAAAAATATAAAACTTTACAATCATTTTGAATTTAATAGTGGATTTTTTTCCTCTCTCTGTTTTCATAAGGGGAAATAATCAAAATTGTTGTCCATAATTTTTGAAAAGGAATTCTAGCTAAACCTGAGTTGTATTGTCATTTGCTATACATATAATCAAGATCCATGTACAGATATATAGCTACTGTTTAAATTTTTTCAGTTGCATAAAAGCATAGAAGGATTTTATTGATTATTTTACTATGATGTATGAAGAATAAATATACACTTAAATTTTCTGTATTTTTGCTTTACAATTTTGCTTAAATATTGCAATATTGTGTTGGTGTTGCTGGATTTTTTTATTTTAAACACACATGTATGTAATGTACAACTTCACCACGCGAACATTTGTTCAAAATTTTCCACTTGCTGCATTTTTTTTTATAATTCAACCTCATGCGGAAAAATTTAAGACTTTTTACAAATATTTGTTGTAAAGTTTTAAAGAAAAAATTATTTTGTTTGAAAGTCATTATACCTTAAAAAATGTCAAATGTTAATCAATATGTTAATCAAATAAATGGTCAAAAAACTCGAAATAGTTATTAAAAGTAGTTTTCCAATAGAACTTAAGCAAATGATTATTCTAATGCTACTCGCAGGTTGTATGTAAGCTTCAGGTATCCCTTGTGATATCAAAACAGTTCGAAATCACATCCCTTGTCATAAACATGCACATACGTCACAGCTAGGCTTGATATACGTTTGTCAACATGTTGATTCTCAGTTTCCTATAAGCAAACATTTGATATAGAATACTCCATGCATAAGTAGTTCATTATTAAGGATCGAAATATTAAAAAAATACATCATATATGATTGCTTTTAAATATTCTCAGAAAAGAAAAATATATCATACAAAATTTAGAAAATAAAATAAATAACTCTTTAAATTTTACAACAATCAAAATATGTTCCCGTCTTCAGAATGCATAGAATTTGACATTTAAACCATAAACTTGTCCGAGAGAGTGAAAGCAAGAATAAAATAAGGTTTGTTTTAATTTGTAATTTAATCACCTCGTAATATTAAATATAAATAAAATTGTTAGCCAATTAGTTTAAATATTGTTTTAAAATTTATATTCCGATTAAGATAGAAATAAATGTTTCAAGGAATTTTCTTTATTTAAACTATTATTAATATTTATTCCCCTATATACTTTAATTAATCTATTATAATGTTAAGGAAACATGGTACGATTTATTTAAAAAAAACTGATTTAAGGTATCCGACTACTCGCAACAAATGATTTTATTTTTTTAAAAATGGAGATATGGGGTTTTTGTGTTTTAGATTTATTTAGTACATTTTAATAAAAATATTCTAAAATTAAGAAGATAAAATGATATTATTATTACTAAAATGGGAAAAGATTGGGAAAAATATGCAAAAAATCACATAAATGGGCCTATTGTGTACAAAAGATTTATGAATAAATTTTCAATTTTTGAACTTTGATGTATTGCTTTGGTTTCTTTCTGAAATTACCTTTATGGTAACAGATGTTTTAATTTTTAAAAAACTTAGAGTATTTCATCTTATTATGAAAACTGGTTATATTCACATAAGGGACTGTAAGTGTTGTAATAAGAGTGATTGATAAATTTTAAGGTCAAAACACTTTTAATATTATACAGGGAATACATAAGAAATTTAGTTAATTATTTTCAAAACTATTTGAGGCATTGCTGTCTCATTTGAATATTTTCCAAAAAATACATTTCGAGTAAAACGCATTTTAATGTATGACATCTTGCTTAAAGTAGTGACATCTGCTTTTATTAAAACACTTGCAGTTTTTGTTCTAATGAATGGAAAACAATAAACGGTACTTTTATAAAGCTAATAAGATGGCCTATTTAATAAAATCCTAAAACAAATTGTCAATTTTTGACAAAATTCACAATTTTAGGGTGGTTTGGTACCTTAGGGGTTTTCACAAATATTACGGTTAACCTTTATGTATATGTATTATATAAAACAGTTTTTGTGTTGAATATACCACAAAAAGTCATTTAATTTTTTTCAAAGGAAAAAAAATTAAAAATGCATGCAATGTTTTTAAAATTCTATTTCTCTGACTACAATTGATGCGCACATACGAATTTTAATTTACACGTGTGTCCAACTATGTATAACAAAAGTTGTTATGCGTTTTGTGATAACTTGATGGGTATTCTTAAAGAAAATTATGAATGCCTATAGAAAAATCCTTGAAAATGCATAAAATCTAAAATGAACTTTTGAAAAAAAGAAAATATTGCTTTGATTTCAAAATACATACATATTTTTATTACTTGTATTAATAACAGTAATTCAAAAAATATCGAAGCATTTGGCACATTATAAAAACAAAGTATATAATCTAGTTATTTTTCTGTCTTTCTCAGATAAATCGGTTTAATTTTTTTATTTGCCATTTCGACATGAATAAAAACGAACGTAAAATTTATCATAATTCAGGGCTTTTCTAACAAACTTTGTGAGAAAAGAATTTGTAACAAATATTTTAAGTTAAAAAATTTGATTTTCGGACTGATCTTTGACAACAAAATCACACTGTGTCTCTTTAAAGAAAGATAAAAAAAAATCTGCTATAAGAAAAGAAGAAACATATAAAATCGACACAATGTATAATTCAAAGAAATATCTTAAGGTATCCGACTACGTGTTCGGAACCGTGATTTTAAAAAAGCGTATAAATGGATAATTTCCATGGTATTTAGTGTCACTTAGATTAGAATACATGTATAAAATTGTTTTAAGGATATTTTTTGACAAAATATTTATTAATATACAATATTTCGGCAAAAAATTAACTTAGAATAATTTTTTTTCCAAAATGTACTCCTTTTGTGAAAAATGCTTCTATTATATAATAATATTTTGCCTTATATAGCTCAGACCTCTGTATAGAGGCTCAACTAGAATTTTTGAAATATATAACTTAGAAGTGGGTTTATCCATATTTTACGACAACAGAGCGGAGCAATTTTAAGAAAAAGACGCCATTAATTATTTAAATTGGTGAGTAACTCTGAAAATAATGTGAATTTTTCACAAATTCTAGATGAGCCTCTGTAGAGAGTCTGAGCTATATACAGGCAAAATATTATTATAATAGAAGCATTTTTCACAAAAGGAGAACATTTGGAAAAAAGATTATTCTAAGTTAATTTTTTGCCAAAATATCGTATTTAAATAAATGGTTTTTGTCAAAAAGTCCTTAAAACAATTTTATACATGTATTCTAATCTAAGAGACACTAAATATCATGACAATTACCCATTTATGCGCTTTTATAAAATCACGAGTTCCGAACGTAGTCGGATACCTTAAATATATTACAAATAATAATAGAAACTTAATACATCATTTCTTAGTAGTGAATCTAACCATGTTAACGCATGGTATACACCAAGGTGATAACTCAAAGTGTCAACGTTTGTGAACGAGCTCGTTAAGCAAAGATGACAGCTAAAAAGTCAGAAACTTGAGTTATCGCTTCGCCTACAGACACATCCTGTACGGGAAGCTGATAGACAATGGCAAAAAATGCAATTATCCATGGAAATTCTTTTACGAAAGATAAAACTTTTCTTGAGATAACCTAGTTGCATCTTGTTCAGTTGAAAGATAATACGGCGATAGTTAGTAATTGCTTCATGTAAAAATTGATAAAATGTTTAATGTGCTTGTATTTTTATGCTTGTATTCTTAGTTGGTGTTTGATTAATAAATATAGGACATGTAACAAGAAATTAAAAGCACAGTTCTGAATTTAATGCAGAGTAAAGAGTAATTTTCTGTTTGATCTATAAATGTTTAGAGTTTTAATTGGAAATTTCAAAATATTTAACATGAGTTATATATTTTAAAGTATGTTCCTTTAATCAATTTGCGGTATCTGACTAAAAGTTGGGGTTTCCTTACAGCTTATATTTGCCTAAAATTTGTTTTTATCAAAACAGAAATTTAACTTTGAACAGTAAAAATTCTGCAAATTAACAATAAATATATTTAGTCAATAACAATAGTAACTCTCAAATATATTGTAAAGCAAAGTTAAGATGTCAATTTTACAATATTTAACTGTGATAATTAACAATATATTTGTGGAAATATTATGTGAACTTAGTTTAAAATTGTTTTCCTGAAACAGATGACTATTCGTTTAAAGAAAATGCTCAAGTAAAACTTGTCTTTTAAATGAATATAGATCGTAAATAAAAGCTGTTCAATCTATTTCCAAAGCAATCGTCGAAAAACAACAAGAAATAAACCACTAATATAATCGATATTTTAATTCCTTAATGATTCTTTGTTATCTGATTCGTCTACTATTAATTTTGAAGGCTTTTTGTTTTCAGTATAGCATTCTTCCTCACAATAAGGTTTCAGGGAAATATTCTATTCAAACTATATCCTAAGATTAACTCTTTTTAAAGAAAGAGATTTCAAAACTGTAGTATATATATTAAAACGGTATCTCTCATTCTGTAAGTGTTTTTCTATGAAATTGTTATGAACTGAAAGAAAAATTCAACATAAAAAAATGTAAAAAAATTTACATTCAATGTTTGGCCGTAGTTTCAATTGGTTAAGTTGCCGAATTCTTGAACGGCGTTGTATCTGTTCAGTCATGGGTTTGATATCTTATACTACTTAAGACAGTGCTTCTCAAACTTCCAATATTCGCGACTCAATATTCAATCATCATTTTCCTCCTCCGTACAATAAAATGTATTGAATTTAATAATACTATACTTTGACACTAAAACTACAATAAGACTTTAACCTCTTACATGCCACCGACGTATATAAACGTCTCACTCAACCAAAGCATTAATTTTTCATATATATATATATATATATATATATATATATAATACGATATTTTTTTTTAGTATATATAAAATTATTAAAGTTTAATGTAATTAAAGAAATTAATTTTTAAAATTTATTTTTTAATGATTTTTATTTATTCCTTTTCTCCCTTTTTTGCAACATCCAAAAATTTTTCGGTTAATGAAAAGGGATTGAGTGTTTTGAAGGATTTATTATTTAAGGAGATTTTTTTTTCTCCCCCAAAAAAAAAAAATTTCAAGGAAAAGTTGGTTAATAAAGCCCAATTGGAGGGTTGGAATTAATCAAAAACTTTGTTTTTAAAACTTAAATAAATTGTTAAAATTTTAATTTAAAAATAAAATACATTATATAGTACTGATACATTTATAAGTGTATTATATCAGTATAAATGTGTATTTTATATTTTATAATATCAGAAACTATTCTGCTCGTTTACTTTCAGTACTTTAACATATTTTTTTTAAATATTTTTTTATTTTCGACTTTTTAATACGCTCGTGCCCCCCTCGTAGTGCTATCACGCCCCCCAAGGGAGGCACGCCACACAGTTTGAGAAACGCCGGCTTAAGAAATTCCGCGTAGATGATTTCATACACAATAAACCTTCTGAAGCTAAATTCCTCATGTTGGCTTGGTGTGGGGATGTCAGCTCATGTGTTGTCCTAATCACTTGATCATGGTTCAAAAAAATTAGCCGACAATAGCTCTCTTTTTACTTTACAGTACAACAACCATAAAACACTCACTCATATATATGCACATGTTGTCATTACAATATGGCATCCTATGAAGTATAAACTAAAACCCCATTCGTATTTAAAAGCAAACACTCGGAGAGCCATTGCAGAGCACTTAACAATGCGGACTATCAGTCGAAAGACGTGATTCCAATACGAGTAGTCCAATACACATCATTTAATTCTGCTTGTTTTGTTTTGCCATACATCTACTGAATCGCCGCTGCTACATTTTCTTGTGATCTCATTCATTGTAGGTCTTTAGTCATTTGAATAATGAGACAATCTTCACTCATCTGTGAAATCAATGCCTTATAGTCAACAAATAACTTTCCTGAAACTCGTCCATACAATAACCTTGTCCCAGTGACACAATTCATACTCCAATTTATGATAAGTATTCCCATTAACCACACGTAAGCAACTCACCACACACGCAGGTTCTAAAATAGATGCTTTCATGACACCGATACAAAACATTTGACTTTTATCGAATTCTAATAAATCAGCGGATTTTTCTATTATGTGGTTACTCTATGTGTAAATATGCAGAGCATGAGCATTTTATACACTCCAACATCATTCGCTCCAGCGCCATGGTTTCGTTGTCTAGTTGTTTTGGCTCTTCGGTGTATACTGTAAAATCCGGCGTATGAAAAGCACTGCCATATAACGAACACCTATACATTTAGCTATACATTTTAATTTTTTGATACATTCGCCGTATAACTCGCACCACCTTTTTTTATAAAGAAAACCTGAAATGTAAGTGCGCAAAGCTGTTGCTCTTAAGTCATTTATTCTAGGTATTATTTTTAGAAAAAATACTATATTTCTAGAACTACAACCCTTTAAGTTCATAAGAGAAAAATCATTTCTTTTAAATTAGCAGTGTTTTTATATATGTAGTAGTCTAATTTTTATCAATGCTCATCTTTTTTTTCTTTTGAAAAACCTTTTTTAAAGCTCTACCTTTTATACCCGGCGTATAAAGCGCACCCTTAAATTTCGATCTTATTTTTTGTATTAAAAGTGTTGTTTTTTACGTGCATTAAAAGTTTGTGTTTGAGGTATATACGCGCCGCACATATACGCATATATCATAATGTTTTCGAGTGTGTACAGAATTCTTTAAAGATAGATATTATATATTATAGATAGTTAATGTAATTTTAAGAGGTTACTGACGAAGCAGTCTTTGCAGGTAATTATTTCTATTTATTGAACATGGTTTACGCCCTTAAACATACACATCATTTAAACATAACACAGAAAACACACAGTACAAAAATACACACGCGAGTTACATGGTGACTAAGGGAAAAAAAGGACAAAGAGATTTTTCAGAAAGTCTCGGTTACGGTTATTCCCCTCAGGCGGCTAGGGTAGTAAGAACTTACGCGTGAATTCTGAAAGCCAGGACCACTACAAATTACAAAGTTGTCCCGATGAAACCAAAAGGAACCCTTTCTTAAAGGAATTATTACGTATATATAACAAATATTTTGAAAGGAAACATACAAACGCTTACATATGACATAAAATATATAAAAAAAATCTTGGAGAAAGCATTTCATGTAAAATCCAAAACAAATTACCGCATCCATCATAATAGTACATTCATGACATTTATAGAGTATATAGAAATGTTTTTTAACAAAATAAAACACAAATTCAATGGATATATATTAAAAAGACTAAAGCTAAGGGGTTTCTTAAGTACTTATACCATTTCCACTATCATCCGACATAACCAATTAACTTATCTATGTTTGCAATGTTAGAAAAAATTCCAATAGATTTTCCAAGATGATTTTTTCTGCATATGTGTCAAACGGAATCCAGATTTGAGAAGTTTAAATATTTGGTTATTGAGGGGAAAAAAACTCGCGTGCGTACTAAGGATTAAATATTCATTTTCTTCTGTTTTTATAATAAAAAAATAAGCTATTTTTTTTTTTTCATTCCTTCGCCTGAAAAAACATTGATGCCTTGCATCTCTTATCATGTGAAAATGCATCATTAAATGCATCACTAACCTTTTTTTTTTCCCTTTTACTCTGTCAACTTAAATACGAGGGAAAAAATGCCGGAGAAAAATAAAATATTATTGTTTAATGTAACGCATAAATCTGAATACATGGTTTCATGCTTACACAAAACTTATTCTAATTTATGAATACAAATATAAAAATAGTAATAAAATATCAATTATTTTTACATTATTTCTTTGAATACACCCTTGTGTTTGATTCGCTTAGTTTTGAAAATGAAATCAGTTATTAATGTATTAAGAAATACTAATGTTCTAAATCCGTTTGAATTCTGTAATTTTTTATACGAATTTCGAAAATTAATCTTGTAGAATTTATAAAATAATTGCTCTTAATATATTCGTAGGTGTTAAAAATGCAGAGGTGTTAAATTATCAAAGGGAGAAGAAGCTCAAATAATGTATGAACCAGTTAACTATGACGCCCCGGTTTGAGAGTCGCAATTACGTGTGTCACACGGAAATTGAGCGATTGCGAGTATACTTGTAAATCACAAAGTAAGTGTTGATGTTATAAAATTGTATCAAAACGATGGATTTATTTTATAAAAGTGCAGTTGTTATTGTTAATACTTATTTATTTGGTTAATATAAACATATATTACACTCATATTACCCGAAAAACGAAAGGAAAATTAAATGCATTTAAAGGTAAGAATTTAAACGTTATTGGTCCTATGACCAACTATACCTGAAAACAACCTATTATAAATCAACTTTCTGACTTTTGCCTTTGCCCTTTTTAGGCTAACATCAAAAAAACATTTTCATCGTACATAAAAACATTCGGTATGCGAACTTATGCGCTGTTTCAACTCATGTATACTGTATCACATAAGTTCCTCTTAAATGTTTCATATTTTTTATATATTTGTTTTACTCCAGCTTGGCCTTAAAATATTCTAAACATCTTCAACTTTAAGAATATGCTTTGTTTTCTTAAAACTATAATTTAAATAGCCAATGGTCACTACTTTTTATGCATTACGAGTATACTCGTCATAACACAAAATCTTGCCACTTCTCCTTAACGAATATAGTCAATCACGATTAACTGATTAATTGATTTGTATCCCCAATGTACACTTTCCATTTACATACGAGGAAATTACTAAGGAACTCAGAGGAAATTTAATCTACTGCAGTATCATTCTAAAAATTAGTTCATCGAATTCAACAAAGAATTCACCAGTTTCATCAACCTGATTGAATTCTTAATTTAAGTGAACATAGGATGAACTCTGGTGTCGAGTTCTCTTTAATGATTTAACATATATGAGAGATAAAATCAATTTCTTTGTTTACAGTAAATAAACTCATTGATTATTTACATTAGGGTCTGAGTACATTGACCAATCAAGAAATCAGAAAGACACTGGAATGTTTGCTCTCATATTTTATAACGTAAATTCATGAAACATACTACATCAACACGTAACCAAAGTACAAACAAAAAGGCACAATAATATTATTGAACATTTATAACGCTTATTATTTTCTCATGACTCAAGCAATATACCTGATAAAATGATCAATTAATATATATAAAAAACTTAGTTATTATTTTTTAAATTATTTTAATAATTTGTGGGTTGATGTCTACTGTCTAATAACTTTTTTGCATTCGTAAATATTATATTCGAATTCTGTAGAATTTCTCCGTACTTTCTCAGTTTTGAATTATTGTAAACATTTCACTGTGGTATAATAGGCCCAATAGGTTCTCTATGAATATTAATTCCCCTACATAGCCAAAATTGGCTCTTGCACCATAAAACCCTACCGCACCCCACTAACTCACCCCCAAAAATCAAAAGGGTCGAAAAAAAGATACAAAGTAATATCTTGAATGGGAAGGGAAGGGAAAAAAAAAGAACAACGGTATGGGGAAAAAGGTATCCTGATTTCCATTTTTAGAAAAGGCCCATTAATCCTTATAATTAATACAGTAGTTTAAACTTACATTGCAAAGATAAATTTAAAGGGCTTATCATTATGTTTGAATTAAAGGGATGACAGACTTATGACTTAAATGTGTTTTCAATCACAGGGTGGTTTTTTAAATTTAAGGAATAGATACATTGAACCCGTGATTTTGAAAAAAGCATGTAAATAAAATTATTTATGTATTTAAAGTCAAAATTAGAAAAGGGGAAAAAGTCTTTTAAGAATAGTATTAAAAAAAAAAATTATTTAAATTATTTTTTTGATAAAAAAAAAACATAAAAGACCCATTTTCAAAAAGTCCCCTTTTTTTAAAAGTTTTTATTTTTTTACCGTTTCACCCTCTTAAAGGGCTCAACCGAATTTTTGAAATATAGAGCTTAGAAGGGTTACCCCGTTTTGCCCACAGAGGGGAAAAATTTTAAAAAAAACCCAAAATTTTTTTTTAATTGGTTGTAACTCTGAAAATAATGGTTTTTAAAAGTCATAGTTGAGCCTCTGTGCAGAGGTCTGAGCTATAAAAGGCAAAAATATTATTATAATAAACCGCAAAAAAGTTTTTGAAAAAAAAAGGTTTTTTTAATTTAAATTTTTTTTGAAAAATTTTTTCAAATAATTTTTTTTTGAAAATGCAAAACAATTATATACATGTATTCTAATTTAAAAGACATTAAATATCATGGACAGTATCCATTTATGCTCTTTTGTAAAATCACGGTTCCAATTAATGAACTTTAAGGGAATTCCTACGCAAAATAAATTTTTGAATTTCCTTTTTTTAACTTTGCCATTTTGTATAGAGAAAAAGATAGAGTTGCCAGAAAAATCATTCTACAAGATAGAGAAAAGGGAAGGTGTGTAATGTAAAAGTCGTGAATTTTATAAATCTGATATCAAGCATTATTTTAATAAAATAAAAATTAAACCTTTAGATGACTTTTATGAAAATTTTTTTTGGCAAAGTTATGTGTAACTTAAAACCTAATATCTCAAAAATTTGTGAATTTATTTCTTTCATAAAGACAATATCCCTAAGGATTTAGGTCTAACATCAATAGTTTTTTTAACAGTTTATTGTTACAAAAACCAATTTTTCTACTTACAAAAATTTTTACATATAAAATGTTCTATAAGAAAATATGTAATAAGTCATAACTTTTCGGCAATTGTATCTATAGTTTAGATTTTGGTTCATTGCCTTTATAACTGTGTTAAATATGTTGCGTAAGAATAATTTAAATGTTATATGGCTTTGAACTCCATTTAGAATGTTTTGAAATTAACTATGGTTTTCATCAAATTTTACCTAAAATAGCTCGTTTAAAAAATATTTAATTGCCATATAATTTCCCGACCAGTGTTTTTTTATTTAAGTCATAAGCACCAAAAAAATAAAAGAAAATTTTTAAATGCCTGACATTTTAGAAAACTTGTCTCGGAACGAAGGATACGTATGAACATAAAATATATCATTTGATATTATTTTTAAGTATGTTTGGTTTTCAAAAATTAATAAATCACCCTACCTTTTTCAAACGTGCATTTCCTTTTCATGAAAATGCTCGAATCATAATACATATAATGCTAAATATATTTCAGTCTTCAGGAAGGCAAAACAAAAGCGGGAAAACTAAAAAGAGAATTTAATTAAAAACGAAAAAAAATGCACATTGCTTACTATTTGCTGAAAAATGTCCTCAATTCATCAAAGTGTATAAATAAATGCAATTAAAGATAAATTAATATTGAGGGTGTATCTTAATCGAGTCGCAGTGGACATCATTCAAATTACAGGAACAAAGAGGGGCTAATTTTACACCAAGACTATAAAAAGAAAATTATTTTACAGAGATAATAACATAAACATTTATAAAGTTGGCCACTATGATGAATTTTAAATATTCGATATTTTTTTTTACAAAGTAATATATCCTATAAATAATGAACTCAATTGTTAGTTCAGTTAAGAAAGGATGTTGTTTCTATTTTATTGTTTTATCATTACTCTACGATATTTAAAAACATATAACAATTCGGTTAATTATCATTTATCATTAGTTAAACATCCTAGAGAATAATAATTAGTATCAATAGGTTAGAAAATACAAAATAGGTAAAAATACCAGTATCTGAAGGGAAGAAACTCATAAATAAGGATTATTGAAGTGCGATTTATTCTAAAAAGGTAATGTTAGTGTGACTAATCCATCAGGATATATAATTCTAAAAGATTTCTTGTTAACAACTGTAATGTTGACGGTTTCAAGGCAGCTTTTTTCTAATATGGACATATTCTAAAAGTGTTACAAACCAATATGTGGGCAGCGTCCTCCTGCGGACAATTCCAGAAACCGTCAATTGAAGTGTTGCTGTCGGACCATGAGCATCGGGTAGAACCCATATCCTCACTTACAGTTGGAATGATGTAAATACGGTAGTTTCCTTAATTGCTATTATTATAGCTCCAAACGTTAATGTTCTTTAATGTTTATAATTGTAATATTTATATTTCATATTAAATTCTTTAACCAAATATATTTGACGTCCAACTTATGCATGCCACAAAAGAATTTCAAGCGAAAATTGTGCTGTTGTATTTTATTGTTATTATTATTTATTTATTTATTTATTTTTTGTACATGTTTTCAAAATTAATGCAGATTTACTATTTACCTTCTGTATATAATTATTTTCTTAGTAAAATTAAATCTCATGTAACATTTAAATAATGATTGAAAGTTAATATTTTCATTTCCCCATACTTTTTGTGAGAGGGAAAACTAATAAGTCAAATTTGACTGCACCAAATCATGCACATATTACCTCGAGAAAAGAAAAAAAACTTATCCTTTCCTTGAAGTAGTTAATTAACTAAATGATATATGAGTAAGTGTAATGATTATTAATCTGCAGGTGCTACATTTTAAATTCCTATACTCGTTCAAGTACTTAAGGAAAACAAGAGCATTTCAAAATGAAGAAAACAAAACAAAAAAAAATGTGTTCTAGAATATAAGAATTTTCAAAGTGGCCTGTCCAAATAAATGAAAAAAACATTTTAAGAACGCAAATGACATTTAAGATCAGGAGAAAAGTAAGCTCTAATGAATCGATATCCTTCATTGCACTTTTATGCTATTGATTTAAAGAAATAAGATATGTCCTCTGAGTATAATTTGTGAGACCCCGTTCAAATATTAATGACTTCGTCATTAATCATCGGTGAATGACACTTAAGAAACTAATAAGAAATAAACTGAATTCTTTACATTTGATTAATGCTTTCAAGGTACGAAATTTAAAGGCTGAGAGAACTAATTGAAAATTAAATTAAAATCTATGGATAAAAACATTAATTATATAAATGAACGTAATGTGCAATTACGAGAGAAAGATACGTTTCCTAAATTATTTATCCTTTTATTTAAATGAGAAAATCATGATTTGAACCAGAAAATGAATGATGGAATATTGAAAAAATAAAGAATGAAGAGATTTAAGTAATTTGTAATTAACTCGAATTGCTCCAAGGGTAGCATTTGGAGCGATCAAATTTTTCTACACAATATTAAAAATATGTTTGAAAACAGATTGCAATTAAATGTAAGCTATAATGTTAATGAAGCCATTTTGAGATAAATAAATTCTTATTTAATGTAATAGGTAATGTGTTTTTACATACTAATTTCATCTTCTTTCACATATCCCCACCTACAGTATATTCAGGCGTATAAAGAGCATTTTAATGCAATAAATAAGATGTATATATATATTAGGTCAATTCTCTACTAACAAGAGATCACATCCCAAAAAATACCTCGACAAACACATAGACAGCAAGGAAAATCCACAATGAAGGACAAAAGGGAATCTAGATATAAATATAAAATGGATGCTGCGTGCTATGAACATTACTGACTTAGACAGTTATTATATAAAAATTAATTATATAAAAGTGGGGTTGAACAGTTTTGGCAGCCAACCTTCCCCTTTTTTGTAAATAACACTGAGCAAAACCAATAGGAAATAATGGGTATAATATCTAAATATTACAAGGGAAGAGGGAACTTACCTAAAATTCACAAAATGCAAAGCCCGCGCTAAATCGGTGGGAAAAATTCAAATTTTTTGCCAGTTCTATACCCCTTGTTTAAATCAAAAAAGTGGTGAAATGTAGCACTTAACAAAAAATTAAAAAAGGAAATAAAAATTAATAATAGTTGCATATTATAGCATAACTATAATAAACCAGAGTAAATATGAATAAAATAATGTAAATAATTTCTAATTTAATTTGACTATGAAGATAACTTAACAAAAAATTTGTTTATAGTAATAAACTAATCAATCTCATAATTTTAATCTTAACTATTTTGAATAGCTTTATTTATATAACTATTAATAAAATAAATTGGGTATTTCTGATTTAAGCAATATTTAGTAAAATGTAATAGTTATTTATAATGTCTGATTTTTTTGACACAAGAAATTATATATATATATATATATATATATATATATATATATATGAAATCTATTTTTTATACTTTTGTATTTAAAAAGAATGGCATACCTTGTGAACTTACATTATTGAATAGCATGGAAAGTTCATATTCATCATTCGTCTTCTGTTGCATAAGGCACATTACCGAATTCTGTCATTTTTTTAACATCACTTTTACTCTGGTCCTTAAATGAATATCCTTCTTCCGTTCCAACTAGATTGTTAGATATACAGTGAAAATCGCTTAACATGAAACTGAGGGGGAATGATATAGTTTTCTTTTAAAAGGATATTGCAAAAAAAAACAACATATATTCGATAAAAATTAGTTTATTAGAGTACATTTTATTAACATATATATGCATATATGTAATAAGAGTCAATGACAAAAAAAGATTCTCAGGAACTTGAAGAAATTGAAAACAAAATTTCCTCCAGTTTTTTAAAAAATAAAACTTTTTTTGAGGTTTTGGAAAATAATCAGATTTTTTTCTTTGTATTGTGTTTTTTAGAATCAAATTGTTCGATGTCGCTCATTTTGTTATTCATTTAACTATTGAAATTTATATTTTAATAACTGCGCATACTTTTCATGATGCTCCTCATTTCGGATGACATAGGAACATAAGCAGAATTATTCGTTTCATTTTCGTCGTAGGAGTCTACATCAACGATATCTTTGAGCTTTGAATAAACTCAAAAATGTATTTGTCTGTCATAATTGGTGCTATATCATCATCTACTGCAACGAATTCTTTCAAAGATACAGAAGAATAGTCCAATAATGCAGAAACTTTCTCAAACATTTCATTTAGTGTCGGCTCAGTTTCAATATACTCCTTTTCTAAAAGAGAAATCTTTTCGTGTTAAGCAATTTTACTTTCGTGTTAAGAGAAAAAAATGCATGAATGTACATAATAGTATGTGGGGACCGATTTATTATTTTGTGTTAACAGATATTTCACACAAAGCTTTTTTGCGTTAGACGTATTTCATTGTACTACATTTTTTAAAGTTACTACTTAATTATGCCAGGTTTACTTTCATTCTATGCTTTTATTATCTACTTATACACCACCGTTAGACTTAAAAGAAAAGAGCATTGCACATGTATATTTCAGGTTTCTTCATAAAAAGGGACCATATCTAAAAATTAAAAATTGTAGGTATTTGTTTTATCTTGGGATACATATGGAAAAGACGAGAAATGGAAGAACAGAAACATACAATACAAACACTCAGAGGAATACAGACTTTTTATTACAAGTGATAATCCCAGCGTAAAAGAAAAGGGGTGCGCTGTTTTCCATTCATTCCAGGCGAAAGTCAGACTTCTTTTCCCGAGGATGCATCCAAGTCTTCATTCGGGACTCGAACCCGAGCCCACTCTACTACAAGCTGAGGGTCATAACCAGCATACTAACTGGGCGTCAAAAATTGCAGTTTGAAAGTATTTGTGCGCATTATATGAGTAATAAGCTGGATTAATTAAATCGTATTTCAAACATAAGAGAAAGCATATTAATAAAAAACATGACAATTTTTTAAAACAAATTTCATCTAAATTTAACTTAGAGTAAAATGTTAAATATCTCAACATTTATGAAAATAAAACTTCATAGTTTTGTTTGTCACCACCCTAAGGTCACAGGTAAAGTTTCGGACTACGAAAGAACGGGAATTGTTATGAAAATAATCAATTTTATTTGATACAATCAATTTACTATCCCTAAAGATTATAAATTGAGATAGCAATCAAATTAACTGCCTATCTGAAATTCGTAAGACAAATAATTAAGCATTTAACTGAGTGTGATTCGATGTAAGAGCACTCATCAGATTTCGCATGGGCCAACTATATTTCATTCTAAATCTTCTTCTGCCTTTCACAGAGGTTTCAGAAAGTCACTTCTTTAATCTCACTTTAAGTCACAAGTTTTATTTAAAACTGAACCTATTTTAGTAAAATTGTTGTTTTGGTTAAAATGCATCTAAAATGCACATTTAGTTTCATTGCACTGAAAAAATAAGTCGATAAATAACATTATAGTTTAGCCTTAATACCATAAGATTATGCAATTTAATTCAATATTATAACACGCTTATCAAATACTTTGAAGTGAAGCAGGTTTTTATAGAAATTCTTGCAAAAAAGGCGTTTTTTTCGAATTACTAACTCAATATATAATGTGTTATAACATATTTATACGATTCTAAATGAACAGCAGTTGATGGAATACCATTACAAATTTAGTATATATATGCATTATTCAATTTCATGTAAAAAAATCCTTCAAAATATATTCTAAATGTAGAAATTTACTCGATGTATAGTTTTGTTTGACTCTATACTTCCACTGAACTGTGAATTTGCAATTATTAACGATTAAATGAATACGTACAACAAATTATTATTGCCATGTTTCTCTTGATACAAATCGTGTAAATAGCATTATTTTATAGAATTGCATGAGAGAAGTAAAATTTCAATTTAATTATTGTGTACTCAGTTTTAATAGCTGGAATATTTAAAATAATAGTAAAATTAATTTACTTGCATTCTTAAATAAACAACTAAATAAAATAATGCGTATTCATCAGAGATCCTGCATCCCTATAGAAAAGTAATTTGGATTGTTTTCGAGGATTTTAAACTCAGTACAATTATTTTAATTTTATTTTTTATTTTATTTGCACACACTTCATACAAACTCAAAGTATTTCATGAAATAACTTTTTAAACGATTAATCATAGCATTTTATTGAAAGTAAGCTTGAATAAATACATTGTTTTGGTGTTAAATGTATGCAAAATAAGAAAATTGATTTTGGAAAAAGATAAAAAGCACCACCGAAAGCAATCGTGCTAATCCTCAGGAAATTTTTACAAAAGAATAAAATTTAAAATCAATATATTTAATAAACATTTTCCTTGATATTCAATCCAAGCGAATTCTTTTCAATTTACTTCAACTTACCACAAAACTCTTTCGAGCATTTTATCTCGCACAAAATTACAAAAAGTGGACCTGGAAGCACTAGATTAAAATCTGTTTATTCGAGGAAAATAAACATATCCTTATTTTACTCAAATAACTTTAGAAAAAGGAGAGGGAAACATGATGCAATTTTATTAGTTTTCTGATAATATCTAGAGACAACTGAAGCCGAAGCTATCAGTTTCCAAGCCTTACGCTTTTCTTAAATCGTTTTATAATTTAATAAATGCGACGCCTGCTTTCCTTCGTAATATATTAGAATTTTAAGCAAAGAGTAATGTTTCAAAATGTTCTAAGAGCGAAAGCTTCCAAAAATTATTGAAATTGCTTCTGAAATGATACATTTATTCATTTTGTCTTAATGCTTGGAGTGAAATAACGTTTATTTTAAGATATTGCAGTTTACTTTGCTGAGTATATCATAGTGGCTAAATAAGATATGGAGATATCTATGGAAAAAAAAAGAGACAAAAATGCCTATTACGATTTCTTGAGATACTTGCTTTTGGTATTTGCATTAAACTGAAACATTCATGTTTTTTTATAAAAAGGAAAAATTAAGGAAGCATTTACCAACCAAGAAAACAAAGCTAGGGAAAGAAACTGAGTTAAAATAACTAAAATAATTCTTTTTCTATATAAATATATATATATATATATATATATATATATATATATATATATATATATATATAAATTAAGATAAATTTTGAATTGCCTCCAGTAAAACGGATATAATTTGCCTTTTATATATTTTGAAGAACGGATAGTATAACATCAAACTTCAGTCTAGGTAACAAAGTTGTTTAGTGTTTGTACTCGTATTTGTGTAGAGCTACTGGATTGAAATCGCTTAAGTATGTGGAATTTTCGCTTGCGGTTTTGTGAATATTGCTTTAAAACAAACAAGTTAACATGTTTGCAATGAGAAAGATTTCTCAAAATTGCCTAGATGATTCCTTGAGATGGGAAACCGTTGGCAGGTTTGAAGCTGACCAGTCTCAAGCAGAGGTGGTTCGATTATTAGAAGTAGCACTGAAAGTAGTCTCCCGGCTCTGAGGAATTAATTCCAAACAAGTTGTACTGTCACGAGGTAGATCGACCAAGGTTTCCAATGAGCAAAGAAGTCTGCGTTGGATCGCTATTCAACATTAAATGCCCGAAAACATAAGCTGACTTTAGCTCCTCAGCCTGCTCATGATCATGTTGTTGTGCCTGTAAGAAGAATTTTCAACCATCCAGTTTCAAACGTCTAGAAGAGACTGTTATTCTAGAAGAGACTGACGTCCAGTCTGATGTGTCCCTTTGACTTCATCCAACAGGAAAGACCGCTTATTGGAGAGCTGGGAAAATCAGTCGTCTACAAAGTGATTATCGCCAATCTAGATCTGGAGACAAAGTGGAGCTCGTTTTCGTCCCTTCTACGTAAGAGATCAGCATATTTGATGAAAAAGGAATTCTAATCTGGAGTGCCATAATGTTGGGCATTCTTACACAACTGTAATTCTTCGATGCGGGTATTGTCAACTCAGAGCACTACAAGAATGAAGTTCTTGAAGTCTATGTGAGATTGTTCTAGGTGTTATGAGCCCAGATTATATTTTTATTGACGATATTGTGCGGCCACACAGAGTTCACATTGTTGATGAATTTCACGAAGAGTATATTTGCCGTTTGGAATGGCCCTAGAGATTTTCCCAGGTGTTACAAGTTGCGCTTTCAGAAGAATAGTCTCTGTTGCTACAGTCATTTATTAATAGCCTCTAAAAAAAGTAAAGCAGCTCATTTTGAGGCTTGTATACCAGTGCAGGGTTGTTATACACTCCATATTAGACAATTTTTTACAGAGTTAAAAATACTTTATCTCTGATTCAGGGTTTCACACTACTTGATATGCCCTGTATCTAAATTCAAAATTAAAATCTTTTCCATATTGTTATGTCGATATATTCTTTCTCACATTTTATTATGTCTTTGTGCCAATTTTCGTGGCAACACAGTAAATAGTTCATTATTTTCCACTGATTTTGGACACGAGTGTTTATAACATTGTCTTAAGTCTTTAATTTTATTGTATAATTTTTAATTGAAGTTTAATTTGTTTTTCATAAAATAACTAAATTATTTAACTCAAAATTATTAATACCAGAAAAAGTAAGTGATGTATATTATAACACACAAATATATTTAACTCTAATAAACAAGTTTTTAATAAAATTATTCTTATAAATTCATTCCAAACAGGTATTCAAATATTTATTTCTATTCGCTTGAGATTTTAATATATATATATATATATATATTTCTATTTGATTACTTTGTTTATACGCTACTTTTAATCAAATGCTTATACATATTTTAATCAAATATTTATATGATTAAATTTATTGAAAATAATTTTGTTTTACAATGCAATTTGCAGTGGAAGCAGTTGCATTTATCATTTTAATTCTTATCAACATTTTACTTAAAATTTATTTAAAATAATTATAGATTTATGAAATAAATCTATATAGGATATATATATAGGTTAAATCTGTATATAGTATGCACATAATATTTTTAAATTTATTGATATTTTATATTTATAGGCATGTTCATTCATTACTTTCATTTCCTTTAATATTATTTGCCAAATTGTAATAGATTTAGCTTCTGAGAACGTTGCAACGTTCGTTTTACGTTTGATATATATTGCAGTTATAAAATAGCTAGCATTTCAATCACAACTAGCGGTGAAATAGTGAAATATTTTTAGTTAAAATATTATTCATATTATAGTTTTCTCTCTTTATTAGCATTATAATTAAAATACAATTAAAGATGAATTAAATTTTTATAGCATTATCTACGCTGAACTTCACTATGAGCCCTGATTGTGGCGCGATTCTCAATCCCATGACTGCGAAAGTTTTTGTGTGATTCCTTCTATTTCTTTGGTTGAGAGAATGCTTCCAGTTCCTGATTTTTGGAGAGAAGCAGGAAAGTTTAGGGTGATGTCAAGTGAATAATTCTATCTTTGGGCATGTCCTTGACCGGAGTAACTGTGAGAATTGATATCTATTGGTGTAGATCTGTGATTCATAATGTAGAGTTTATATCGAATTTCAAGGGTCTATGACGACCTGAAAGGGGTCCAAGTCAGTGAAGAAGAAATTTGAGGTTCAAGAGGTGAAAAATGCGGGTCTACGGTAGTGTTTCTCATTAAACCAGACATTAATTTTAAATGAAATTGTAATCAGATGGAAACCAGATTTTACCTATTTAGCAGATATTTTTACTAAATTTAATAAGAATAATTTGTAGTTACAAGGTGAGAACATGTATTTTATTGAAACAAGGATCATCATTTCCTGGATTAAGCTAAAGGAATAAAATATCGGGGACGTCGCGAATTTTACCAGTTTCTCTGCATTGTCTGCAAAAATGATGTAGTAACACAATTTCTTTTGCTATCAAAAGGATTTATTTATTTATTTTTTGTCGCAGACAAAACAATCAACTCAACTAAAAGAAAATGACACATTTCTTAATAGTTTAGAATCTTCTTGATGTTTAATAGAAATTCGTTTTCTAAAGAGTTTTCTAGTTATCGATGCCTTTAAAATTCTCAGTTTAGACATGATTAAATACAGAAAAATGTCATTAAAATGTTTAAAACCACAAAATTTAAAAGCAAAGCAAAATACCCCATTTTTTCCTTAAAAGATTTTAAAAAATGCAACCCAATTCATAATTATGTATTATTATGACATAACTGGGGCTATACTTGAATTAACATCACAAATACAATCTTCCGATCATTCTCAGGCGTGTTTAAGGTAATAATTCTTCAATTTGCATCAACGATTTAGTTCGAAAAGTCAAGAATGCAAAGAACAGAATGGTGAAAACAAGCATTTGCTTTTTCGTGATTCCCTTAATTTTAGTGGGTGCATGTACTGTATATCATCAGAGTGCAAAACTTAAGGACAGCAGGCCTTTTTCGCATACAACCATGACATTTAGAAGCATTTTATCTCAGCACAAAAATTACAAAAAAGTGGACCTGGAAGCGCTACCTCAGATTGTAAATCTGTTTATTCGAGGAAAATAAAACATATCCTTATTTTACTCAAATAATCCTTTTAGAAAAAAGGAGAGGGAAACATGATGTGTAATTTTTATTATTTCTTTATAGCCATCCAGAGACAACCGAAGCCGAAGCTATTTGCTTCAAGCCTTACGCTTCTCTTTTTTAAATCGTTTTATAATTTAATAAATGCGACGCTCGCTTTTCCTTCGTAATATATTGTGAATTTTAAGCAAAAGAGTAATGTTTCAAAAATGTTCTAAGAGCGAAAGCTTCCCAAAAAATTATTGAAATTGCTTCGAAATGATACATTTATTCATTTTGTCTTTAAATGCTTTTAGTGAAATATCGTTTATTTTAAGATATTGCAGTTTACTTTTTCGAGTATATCATGGTGGCTAAATAAGATATGGAGATGTTCATGAAAAAAAAAAAAAGAGAGAGACAAAAATGCCTATTACGATTTCTGAGATAATTTGCTTTTGGTATTTGCATTAAACTGAAATATTTTATGTTTTATAAAAGGAAAAAATTCATGGTACATTTTCCAAACTTCAAGAAAACAAAGTTAGGAAAGAAAACTTCGAGTTAAAATAACTAAAATAATTCTTTCTATATATATATATATATATATATATATATATAAATTAAGATAAATTTTGAATTGCCTCCAGTAAAACGGATAATTTGCCTTTTATATATATTTTGAAGAACGGATAGTATAACATCAAAACTTCAGTTCAGGTAACGAAGTTGTTTAGTGTTTGTACTGCATTGTGTAGAGCTACCGGATCGAAACCGCCAAGCATGTGGAATTTCGTTTCAGGGTTTATGAATATTGCTTTAAAACAACAAAACAAGTGAACATGTTTGGTAATGAGAAAGATTTCTCAAAATTGCCTAGATGATTCCTTTGAGATGGGGAAACCGTTGGCAGGTTTGAAGCCGGCCAGTCTCCGCCAGAGGTGCACTGATTATTAGAAGCGCGAAAGCAACCGAAAGCAGTCTCCCCGGCTCTGTGGAATTAATTCCAAACAAAGTTGTACCGTCACTAGAAAGCGGTCGACCGCTGCTCTCCAATGAGCAACGAAGTCTGCGTTGATCGCTATTCAACATTAAATGCCTGAAAACATAGGCTGACTTTAGCTCCTCAGCCCGCTCTCATGAGATCATATTGTTGTGCCTGCAAGAAGAATTTTTCAACCATCCAGTCTACAAACATCTAGAAGAGACTACTGTTTATAGCAGAGACTGACGTCCAGTCTGGTGTGCGCGTCCCTGACTTCATTCAACATGAAAGACCGCTTAATTGGGAGCTGGGAAAATCACAGTCGTCCATGCGAAAAGAATCTCTGGGGCGTGTTCTTTTCAGAGTGTGTGTGCCGAAAGATTCACCAGTAAAGTGATTATCGCCAATCTTGATCTGGAGACAAAGTGGAGCTTGTTTTCGTCCCTTCTACGTAAAGGAGAGATCGCCATTATTTTTGATGAAAAAAGAAATTTAATCAGGGAGTGTGGCATAATTTGGGCATTCTTACACAACTGTAATTCTTCTCGATGGGTATTGTCAATCCTCAGAGCACTACAAGAATAAGTTCTTGGAAGTCTATGTGAGATTGTTCTAGGTGTGTTATGAGCCCAAGCAGATTATGGTTTTCTTTATTGACGATATTGTGCGGCCACACAGAGTTCACATTGGTGTTCATGAATTCTCGTTTGAAGAGTATATTTGCCGTTTGAATGCACCCTAGATTTTCCCAGGTGTTACAAGTCGCGCTTTCAGGAAGAATAATAGTCACTGTTGCTACAGTCGTTTATTGATAGCCTCACAAAAAGTAAAAGCAGCTCTCACACACAGAGGCTGTACACAGTGCAGGGTTGTTACACTCCGTATTAGACAATTTTTTACAGAGTTAAAAATACTGTATCTCTGATTCATGGTCTTACATACACTACTTGATACATACACATTTTTGCATCGTATCTAAATCTCTAATATTAAATCTTTCCATATTTTTATGTCGATATATTCTTTCTCATATTTTATTATGTCTTTGTGCCAATTTTCGCGGCAACACAGTAAAAAGTTCATTATTTTTTATCACTGATTTTGGATACGAGTGTACATAACATTTTCTTAAAAGTCTTTAATTTTTAATTTTATTGTATAATTTTTTAATTGAAGTTTAATTTGTTTTTCAAAAAATAACTAAATTATTTTACACAAAATTATTAATGCCAGAAAAAATAAGTGATGTATATTATAACACACACAAATATATTTAACTCTAATAAACAAGTTTTTAATAAAAAATTATTCTTATAAATTCATTCTGAACAGGTATTCAAATATTTATTTCTATTCGCTTGAGATTTTAATATATATATTTATATTTGATTACTTTGTTTATACACTACTTTTAATCAAATGCTTATACATATTTCAATCAAATATTTATATGATTAAATTTATTGAAAATAATTTTGCTTTACAATGCAATTTGCTGTGGAAGCAGTTGCATTTATCATTTTATTTCTTATCAACATTTTACTTAAAAAAAATTTAAAATAATTATAAATTTATGAAATAAATCTATATAGGATATATATAGGTTAAATCTGAAAATAGTATGCATGCAATATATATTTTTATATCTATTGATATTTTATATTTATAAGCATGTACATTCGTTACTTTCATTACCTTTAAAATTATTTGCCACATTGTAATAGATTTAGCTTCTGAGAACGTTGGAACGTTCGTCTTACGTTTGAAATATATTGCAGCTATAAAATAGCTAGCATGTGAATCACAATTTGCGGTGAAATAGTGAAACATTTTTAGTTAAAATATTCATATTATAGTTTTCTTTTATTAGCATTATAATTAAAATACAGTTAAAGAAGAATTAAATTTTTATAGCATTATTATTATTATTATTCATTTCACATACACACATTATCTCTTCCTCCTCCTCCTCCTCCTTTCATTATCTCATTATTGCCCACACACATTCTCCATTATTATTATTCATTACATATTATTATCTATTACATATTATCTACATTACATTCATTATTATTATTACTTTTCTCCACGCTGAACGTCACTATGAGCCCGGATTGTGGCGCGATTCTCAATCCCATGGCTGCAAAAGTTTTTGTGTGATTTCTTCTATTTTTTTGGTTCAGATAATGCTTCCTGTTACTGATTGTTGGAGAGAAGCAGGGAAGTTTAGGGCGATGTCAAGTGAATAATTCTATCTTTGGGCATGTCCTTGACCGGAGTAATTGAGAGAATTGATTTCTATTGGTATGATCTGTGATTCATAATGTAGTTTTTATAATGCACTTCAAGGGTCTATGACGCACCTGGAAGTGGGTCCGGGCCGCGAAGAAGAAATTCTGGCTTCAAGGTAAAAATGGGTCTACGATAGTGTTTCTCATTAAACCAGATCGTGACATTAATTTTAAAAGAAAGTGTAATCAGGTGGAAGCCAGATTTTATCTATTTAATAAGAATTTAATAAGAATAATTTGTAGTTACAAGGTGACAGCAGGTATTATATTGAAATAAGGACCATGATTTCTTCAATTAAGCTAAAGGAATAAGACATCGGACGTCGTGAATTTTCCAAGTTTCTCATTTTGTCACGGCACGGATAACGGTTTAACCTTCATTTAGCATCCAAATGTCCTGTATTCAGATTTTATAACTAGTTTTGAAAATGCTTTGACTATAGTAATACCACAGTAGACAAGGAAGTTATATGGCCACATTGAAGAAAATAAATGTCATATTACAAGAGGAACTGATCGGAATAGGCACTAAAGAAGATCTTAAAACGAAATTTAGATTGGCTTTAAAAAGTCATACCTGTTATTTATGTCCAATTATGGAATATTGTGATAAACGTTTT
This sequence comes from Trichonephila inaurata madagascariensis, assembly GCA_019973955.1. Taxonomy (NCBI): domain Eukaryota; kingdom Metazoa; phylum Arthropoda; class Arachnida; order Araneae; family Nephilidae; genus Trichonephila; species Trichonephila inaurata. The sequence continues at coordinate 32,237 of BMAV01006204.1, read as the reverse complement.
AATTGCTGTTCCTAGTGAAAAGAGTTTCACCGCGATTAACTAACCCCCTCTCCCTTATAAAAAAAACTGGACACTACTAACCGAGGAGATTTAGGGTGAAACTCGAAAAGATTGATTCCAAAAGTTGAAAATTTGTTATTGAAACGGGAGATCCATCCCTTCCATTAAAGGCATTTTTGTTTTTTGCACAGTTATATAATGTAGCAGTTATTTTATGTATTATTAAACTTTATTTTAAATTAATGAACATGGGATTATTAAGTTTTAAATACTGAACTTCAGTACAGTTAAAAATTTTAATCTTTTAACCAATGTCAGCTATTAAAAAGATATTTAAGTTGATAAATGGGAAACATTTTAATATTAGGTAAGCAAGGTATAGCTAAAAGCGAAAAACAGGGCAAAGGGTCTATGAGACAAAAAAGATTGGGAACCTCTGGTCTAGATCTTTGACTAAACTGGCTCTGAATTGTTTGCAAAAATCATGTAGTAACGCAATTTCTTGCTATCAAAAGGATTTATTTATTTATATATTTTTTGTCGCAGACAAAAAATAATCAACTCAACTAAAAGAAAATGACGCATTCCCTAATAGCTTAGAATAGTGCTTCTCAAACTTTCTATACTTAGGACCCAAGTTTCAATCATAATTTTCATTGCGCCCCCCTTCCACAAGATCAATGTATTGAATTCAATAATAATACTTTTTGACGTAAAGCTGCAATACGACTTTGATTATAGGCCGTTCGAATTATCCAGATAAGCATTAAATTTTGTATATAATTTTAGGACATGCCCATAGGGTAATTAATAATTATTAAACTTGTTTTTAACATAATACTGTACAATTAATCATGAAACCATTGCACAGTACCTCACACACACACACACACACACACACACACACACACACATTGTTACATTTATAAGTGTGTTATATCAGTCTAAGCATTTTACTTTTATATTATTTCAGAATGTATTTTGTTTTGCTTTCTTTCAGCAAATTAATAATTTTTTTTAAAAATAATCTTTTGTTTTCGACTTTTCGATATGCTCACACCCCCTTGTAAGGTTATCATGCCTCCTGGGGGGGGGTACGCCCCACAGTTTGAGAAACACTGGCTTAATAATTTGTAAGTTTAAAGGGACGAGTCCGAAAATGGTATCTGGTTTCCTTTTCTAACTTCCCCATCACATCATGTGAGGATTACATAAGAGAGCCTCCGCTACAGTTTCTTCTTCTTCTTCTCTTTTTTAAATTAATAGCAACCCTCCATAAGCAAGTACCATATGCGTACCACACTCTATTCTACAATGTAAAAGCTCATTTATTCGTGGATTATTGCTCCATAAAACACTCCTAGAGGTTATATTTCTTTTTGGGCATTCTTATAGCCAACTTTTTATTTTTCCCTCGATTGGAAAAGATTGTTTCGCCTTAACATAATTCTACACCTAAGCGACGTCTATCTCACTTCTTTCGTATGTATCCCAGTAACAAACACACGACAACAACAACAACAACATAGCTAAACGACGGCTCTTGATCGCATAATATTTAATCAATTTAAAGGGACAATGACAATATCTAAGATTAGAGTGTTCTCTACTAATCCTCCCTAAAGCACATGGTGCTCTGCAGTTAGAAAAGAGTTAGTCAAGTTCCCCCTGTTCTTCCTTTCTTCCTTCATGCTTAAGCGCATTGTGAAATTTGTTTTCTGAAGAGTTTTCTAGTTATCGATGTCTTTAAAGGGAGTCACTTCACAAAAATTGAATTAAAAATCGATTTTTCAATTTTGATTGAAAAATAAAATACCATTCTTTTTCTTTCTAATGCAATTTAAATTTTTGCTCTGGATGAATTCAGCTGTATTTTGCTTTCTTAAAAGTTGTTTACATTTGTCAAACCCCTAAAACAGCTGGATCAAGCCACGCCCTTTTCAATCAAAAAAACAAAAGACACATGCTACTTCTTCTTTCAGCCTTATCAAATAGCTTAAATTCGATCAAAAGAATTCATTTTGATCAGCAGCTTATTCAGGAAAGAAGGTATGAAGTGAATAGTTGTAGCTGCTTGTTTACTTTGTGGTAGCTATGCTGTTTTTAATGTGTGTTTAAATATAACGAATTTTTGCTATTGTGCAGCAGAATCGTTTTATCAAAAAGATTTTATAAATATGCCTCAGTTTAATAATAAAACACTTAAAAACGAAAGTTTGGAAAATAGGGTACGAAAAACCTCAAACTTTCGAGGAATTAAATGATGCATAACAGTCAGACAATTGCAAATAAAAACAAACATAAATAATCCACTCTTTTGAAAGTAAAGTTAGGTATAAGCTTAATAAAGAGTATGTTTCTTTTTTAGATTCATTTGTGAATGTTTTCGTGAATGACTGATATTGTACTGTTTCTGTGCTTTTGAAACAACATTAATTACATAAATATAATGTAAAAACAAGGTATTCACATAATTTTGCTGCCAAAACCAGGGTTTACAAAATTGTTAATATGTTGTGATTTTGTGGTGTTATTAAAAAACATTTCCTAATACCTCAAGTTTTTACTAAAGCAGTAGTTAATCAAAAAAGATACAAAAATTATATGAAGTGAATACTAGTTTTATAATGCTCTTTGAGGTATTTTAAAAAGAAGTAGTTATGAAATATTTGCGGAGTTATGAATTTGTCACCTCCACCAGGTTTTATGAGTCCATGCATAAAATTAAATAACGCAGCATAGAAAGTAGCCAAAGCGTCTATGACGTTAGCTGCTGCCGAAACAATAATGCAGTAATAAATAATACAATGAGGTACAAATGTACCGGTGGCTATCGATGGTACCTGGCAAAAAAGGGGCATACTTCTGTAAATGGTAGGGCTGTTACGGCAGTTAGTGGGGGCAGACACTGTGAAAAATTGTTTATGCTAAAATATTATCGAGGAAATGCTCATGTAATTTTAAACGGCAATGTGTACGGTAAATGAGTGTTCAGAAAATGACGTTGGAAATACGGGAATGTAGGAATTTTGTATCTTCCTTCCATCGCTCAAAGGCATTGCACAATTCTACGATATACACAATACTTCTTGAACTATATGGGATCCCCTAAAGCATGCAAAGCAGTTTTTAGAATCTAAACTTTAAAAAGAGATGTCAACATTAAAAAAATTAGGAATGTGTTGGTCATGTTGAGAAAAGGTTGGGACACAACCTCAGGGTATTAAAAATTAAAAGGCAAAAGAGCTCGAGGACAAAGTCTCTTAGGATGGCGTAATAGATTGACAGATGCAGAAATAGATAAATTGCCAAGATATTACATTTTGCTATTCAAAACAACTCAGTAAACTTGTCAGCCATAAGGCAAGCTATTTAGGGCTATATTTTTGATAAAATCTCCCCAGATTTGAATCTACGACTCGGTTTACGCCCCATGGGAGGTGACTTGTGGTGTAGATATAATATGTTCATACTGAAAGGTGCCACACATATAAGCATAATCAGTAGTCCTATCTATTGCAATTAGGAATTGCATAAAAAAGTATTTAGAGGTTTTAGTCTTGAACTTTTATCTAGATGTTTGTTTGAAAGTTAAAACTAAATTTTAGTGAAAAGAGTAAATAGTATTATTTGGTCTATAATTCCAAAACTTTATTTGTGAATCCTTAAAAAACTGGAGTACATGAGGCAATGTCTTTATAGAATCAAGGGTTTTACTACTACCAAGTTTTAGATGTATAAACATTCAACAACTCCCTGGATTTGGCAACAATGAGCGTTGCAAGATGTAGATCAAGGCAAAAGAAGAATAAGCAGTTTTACAATGAACCAAAAGAAGTTAGAATTAAAACAAACAATTAAAATGTAGACAAGACAATAATCTTGCAGATGCCATCAATCCGCTATAGCCTGGTATGCATTAGTTAATAGTAAGTTTTTAATAAATCCTCTATTTCTCAAAACTGTAAATTTCAACACAAAGGAACATTTTTAAAAAACTACTTATTTTTATAGCCTTGAAACTTTGCACATGTGTTAACATTATATGAATAAATATTTTAATGAGATTTTGTCAAAATTTTATTCAAAAAATATTTATGGATTAAAATGTACAAGAATTTTCACCGTTTAAAATTTTTGACGTGTTACTCCACATATGAATTTTTAAAAATCCACGAAAATTTTGAAAATACTCCCATTAAAATAATAAAACAATACAATAAATGCACACAAAATAATTCATAAATGTACAACCTGCCAATTTTTAAAAAGTGTTCCTTAAAATTGGTCATTTTTAACATTACGGTTATTAACATATCTCAGTTTAGACATGATTAAATACAGAAAAATTTCATTAAAATGTTTAAAACCACAAAATTCTCAAAAATCAAAAATAATCTCTATTTTTCCTTAAAAGATTTTAAAAAATGCAACCCAATTCATAATTATGTATTATTACATATAATCATATACTAGAATAAACATCACAAATACAATCTTCCGATCATCATTCTCAGGCGTGTTTTACAGCACTTTTCAATTTGTATCAACGTGATTTAGTACGAATGAATGCAAAGAACAGAAGGGTGAAAACAAGCATTCGTTTTTCGTGATTCTTTTAATTTTAGAGGGTGCATGTACTGTATATCACACATCAGAGTGCAAAACTTAAGGGCAGCAGGCCTTTTCCGCATACAACCATGATATTTAGAGAAAGGTTTTAAGTGAGCAATATAACCGATAGACTTTTCAATGAAATTGTTTTGCTTTGTAAGTGTCAACAGTATGGTGCCGTGAAGATGCGTAAAATGCGGGGTGTCAGCAAGGAATATGTAATGCAACTTAAAAAGGAAAAAAATAGCACTTTTACAGAAAGCGTAAGAGATTGTCCTTACAATATGGCTTCGAATAACCTTCAACATGATTTAAAACGTAGTAGAGCGATCGCCAAACTTAGAAGACGAGTATAGTTTAACGATTGCTCCCCACAAACGTTTGGAATTCACAAAAGTGTTGTATCAAGAGCTTAGAGAAAAACTTCAAAATGAAAGATGCAATTCCACAAAAGATTGATGGTTGTTCGTTAAAGAAAACGACAAATAAGTAGTTTCAAATATCTCGTGAAAACGAGATCAGTAGGTAACGTTGCCTAGAATGTGCATACAACAACCGGACAGTAGCTGACATGGCTTACTGTGGGCCGAATACCTTCAAATAGATGGCCTGTTTTCCCACCGAACCAAGCATTTTATATTGTTAACAGCCCAACGATGGCACTATCTATAGTGAAGCAATGAACACATTTTATGGTAGCCACGTCAATGGAATCACGTGTGTTTTTACAGATGAGAGTCATTTCTGTATGACAAATTTTTCTTGGCCGCAGTTAATACAGTGAGAGGCTCACATCCATTCCCCCCCTCTTACATTAGGAAAATATTACTATAAGACAAACTTTTTTTCGAAAATGATTTGGTATTGGTGTGAAACTGAATTGTTATTAGTATTCTTATGTAAGAAGGCATTGTGATGATTGGACGAACAGAATTAAGCATTTCCCCCCCAAAAGGTTCATTTACCGAAGTTCTTCAATGTGATGATGTTATCCTCCTCATTTGTGGGAACAAATACTAATAAATACATAAAGCTGTTTATATCTAGTTTTCATAACACTTTTAAATCATCAATTTTGTTTCTGAATAATTAAATAAACATCAAAGGGATTTAAACAAGCATGTCTATCAATAATATACGTTTATATTATGTGGATTTAATATAACAGTTACAAAGTTCACATTATCATTATATGCATTGCTATTAATTCAAAACCAAACCTACGTAAGTTTGTAAGGAAAAAAATACTTATATAAGAAAAATATTTCCTTCGTAGAGTTTGCTTGCGGTTCAAGATTATGGTTTGTGTTAAAAATAAATCAAAATTTGTTATACTTAATAAATATTTAATAATTTATCTAAACAATTTAAGCTAAGAGAAAAACTTTTTGGTAAATTTTTTTCTTTTAGAATGTCGTATTTGTCGTTTAAACAAGTTTTAGGGACAGTTTGGTGTTTCTAATTCTTGAATAATATATGGTTATTTTACATCATAATATGGAAGATAATATATAAAGTTTTCTATTTTTCTCTCACAAAAGATTATTTTAAAATTTTTTTTGAAATAAGAAAACGGTGATTTTCATATTTAACTTTTTAGAGTTTTCTTCATATTTGGCCAAGCAGCGCACTTATCTCAACATTACGAAAGAAATCAAACGTAAACAATCCAGAATTTCGAATAATAAAATATTTCAAATTCGATATAAATTGTTGTCAAAGTAATATCAACATTTTGAAATTCCATATGCACCAATCGCTTAAATAAAGTTGAAAGATAATTTTTCAATGGATGTGTACTTTTTTGTGATAAACATATTTCTTATACAGAACCAAATACATTACATTCATTTAAAATAATTATATACTTATGCTTTTTGTGAAAAAAATTGAAATTTAAAAAATAACACTGAGGTATACTCACTACTATGAATGATCCTAAACTTTAATATTTAAAACCCACCAAAGTCCTACCAAATTCCCCACAGCCTACTTGTTCTATTGCCTCTGCTAAACCCACGCACATTTTCACGAAGCACGGCACGTCAGTCGCAAGCTCCGGTATTTTTAAGAAAGAAATTCCTTTTTCTACCTTCTTTGTAGAAACGTGATTATTTATTCGTTTATTTCTTCATGCTCGGTGCAGAAACACAGTGCAAGGAATCTTGGACCATTTCCAACTCCCTTATGGATTTCGGAAGAAATGCTTTGTTTATAAAATAATTACCGCCTTTCACTTCGAAGTACCTATGCCGTCAGTGTTAGCAACTATTTCGCCATTTTCTTGGAATACTCGAGAAAAAGAACCCGAACTGCTATTTTACCTAAAATGGGCCCGTGTATTACCGACCAAGCACGCTCTAGGTGATAAATTTGCCTTGTCTTCAAGTAATTTATGCTGCAGACTTCATGTGTGAAAGGTTCAAGAACTAGGGCATGGTTATGGCAGTTTTTATTGTTCGTTTTATTTCGCTCCATACAGAACTACATGCATACAATTATAAAATAATAAATTTCACATAGGAAAGAAATATTAGTAAAAAAATACATTCCATTAAATAAATACAAAATTTAGATTTTCCAAGGTGTTTTATAAATTTAAGGTACATATATATTTAACCACTTTTAACACGGTTTTGAAATAACACAGTCCAATCAAGATCCATCTTTTTTTCTTCAAGCGACTAATTTCCTCTACAATGATTAATGATCGCAGGCTGTAAAGCGAAAAGATAAGAGTAAGGGACGAAATTAATTATCTACTAGTTTAGTTTTTGAATGAGAAAAATACTCAATAAGTACAAGAAATTATTTTTAAGCATTTATCAAAACAAAGAATACTCTTTACGTTACCAAAGAGACGCGATTGCTTATGTAACAAACATGGAAAACCTAAAGAACAATATATACATAAAATCTCAGATTTTCTGATGAAATATTCAACGCCCCAGAATAATATTTTGAAAAATATATTCGTATTTTCACAGGGTCATCACTAGACAAAAAATACCAAAACGTTGGACTGAAAATGCTTTGGGAGTGGTATATTATACTAGTTATCAAACAAAATTTGTATCTTTCTCGCTATAAAATAATTTACATATTATTACCAAGAATCTATGAATAATTAATTAATATTATATTTCTCTTTGTTTTTATTTCATTTTATAAAGTTTGGGGTATAGTATTTCTTTTGTTACTATATAAATTATATATTTACAGCACACTTACATGTTATAACTCAATCTGTACAGCATTTAAAACATATCTAATAAGTAAAAAGATATTTCTGCATTATTATTGTGTTTTAGTATGCAATACTTAAGTAACTTTTCAGATTGTACCGTAATTTCGAAAACAACCATCAACTGTCTGACATAAAATTCATATTACATAGGCACACAATATAACACTTTAAGGTTAATGAAAAGCACAATAGGGAAAAAATGAATATTACGCATGCGCAAGGAGAAAAAAAAAGGTTCATTGGAAGAACATCATTGGTAGTAACAAGAAATAAAAAAAAAATTAAGTCAATTCCTACTTAAGTACACAAAGAAAAATTTTATATATTTTAGTTACTTTTTATTAAATAGTTACAGTTAATATAAGTATGTATAAGCATGACAGAATCCCAATATTAAGTGACAAAACAGAAAGCGATTTTTCTTGCAATTTTCCTTTTATATTTATGGTGTTGGACTATTTTTGTTACTATTTATTCATTAATTAAGTTTAATTATTACAATAAAATAGTATAGTAAAAAATAAATCACATTCTGAGAAATTAAGCCATCCCAGGTGAGATTCGAACCTACGATCTTTGGATTATAAGTCCAACGCGCTATCCATTATGCTGCAACAAACGTTTTTTATTTCTATATATGCTGTCAGACTATTATTTTTGTTTGTTACTGTTTATTCCTTTTTTAATTTAATTAATGAATTAATATTTTAAGAAAAAAAACCAAATTAACATTAAGTGTCATCCAAAATAAGTTTAAAAAAGGTATTTGAACTTGAATGGATGAATAGAAAGTATTTTATTAACGATTGAGAATTGAGAATTTGAACAAGATACATATATATATATATATAAGTAGATATATATATATAATATATATATATATATATATATATACACTTGTCAAAACTTAAGCAACAATGTAAAAATTTAGCAGATAGCCATGAAATTGCAGAAAGGAGGTCTGGAGATCGTAGAGGGAACACGTAAGTCAGTAGAAACGTCATGCGTATGCAAATATCAGGAACAAAAACGTCAGAAGCGATGTGGAGCGTACGCAAAACGCGTGATGTCGGCGTGCGCTGCTCAACAGTAGAATGAAATAAGGACGGAGACGCAATTCACCATATTCTCTGCAAGTGCCAGTGAGTCAGTTCGTGAAATATGGCTAGAAGAAATCACCTGGACGACTTCACACGTGAAAGAATGATCGGAAAGCTGGAGGAGGGGCGTACTGTCACCAGTGTAGCTGTAGAGTTCGGAATCAACAAAAGTGTCGTTTCGCGCGCTTGGAAAGCATTCCAAACCACAGGTACAGCTGTTAGAAAGGTTGGTGTGGCCACCCGAGGACGACAACTGCAGGGGATGACCGATATATCATCCTGCAGGCGAAAAAAGATAGACAGATGTCAGCAAGCGCCATTGTTCAAACTCTGTACAGGCAACGGGTCGACAAGTGTAGCGGTTTACTGTGGCCAGACGCCTTCACAAGGGGGCCTGTTCGCCCGCCGTCCTCGAACGCTGCCTCCGTTGAAAGATGGCTACAGAAGCCACCGTTTACAGGGCCAGAGAGCACAAAAACTGGACAACTGATCAATGGAGTCGTGTCCTCTTTACGGATGAGAGTCGGTTCAGTACCAGAAGCAATTCTCAACGCGTTTTGATTTGAGAGAGATGGGACCCGGTTTTATCCCAGTAACATCAAGGAAAGACATCGTTACGGTGGTCCTGGAGTTCTTGTCTGGTTGGTATTATGCTGAACGGCGGAACTGAGCTTCACATTTTCGACAGAGGGTCTGTAACCGGGGATCGCTATTGTGAGGAGGTACTTCTTCCCCATGTGCATCTTTTCTGAGGTGCCATTGGCCCAGACTTCATTTTTATGGATGGCAATGCACGGCCACATCACACTCTTGCTATTGAGGAGCTGCTGGAAAGTGAAGATATCACTCGAATGGATTGGCCAGCGTGTTCCCCAGATTTAAATCCCATCGAACATGTGTGGGATGCTTTGGGGAGACGTATTGCCACACGCTTACATCATCCGGAGAACAACCAACAACTCAAGCAGATGTTGATTGAGGAATGGGCACTCCTACCTCAAGAAATGTAGTACCAGCTGGTTCTGAGTATGCGGAGACGGTACAAAGCAACCATTGTAGTAAGGGGAGGGCATATACCATATTAAGGAACATCTGCTTGTTGTTCTTCCTGTTGGATAGACAATCATGAGTCACGATACTATGCGTTCAATAAAGCTTGTTTTTGTTTGATTCCATACCGTATGCGTTTTATTCCTTTTTAAGCGGCAATGCTTTCGTCATCCTTTACGTACATAATACTCTCCCTCATTTCAGAATTTCATGTCTCTCAGATGATTTTTCGTGAAGTTATGGCAATAAACCCACCTGTTGCTTAAGTTTTGCCCACCAGTGTATATATATATATATAGGTGAGTGAACTAACAGTAAATAGCAAATTCCTTTGGTATGGCATATGACATTTTCTTACTGAAATGGTTGCTTGACACCACGCTACTAAATACAAAATTATCCAACTGTTCTTGAGGTAGGAGTTGTCACTCCAGTTAGCATTAGTTTCCGTTCTCTTATATTCTCCTAAGGATATCATTTTTCTTCCAAATGTCTTCTCAAACTTGTTAGATGGAATTTAAATCAAAGGTGCGCAGAGTGGCCATTCCATTCTGTAGATATCCTTACATTCTAGGAGCTTCCGGTCTTTTCAATACATGCCTCTATGCAAACGAACTTGAAGACCCTCATAGTGGTCTCTTTTCTATTGTTAGTGGATTGAAAACTCGTATCTTAATCTTCCTGTATACTAGCCATCGTCTAGAATCGATGCTAGAGCTCAAATGACTCACATCAGCAAGCAGAACATAACTTCCTTGATGAGATACCGATATTTATGTTCTTGATATCATTGTAAAGAGCAACCTGAATGGTTTATTTTCAAGTTACGTACATCTGTCCCATCAACGGACAAATAGGCTATTTTTATGCAGAAGTCTGGACACAGTAAACATTGTTAACTGTACTCAAGTCACCGTGCGCAGCTACTGAGCAATGTTTTCCGATAGTTGGTTCTTGTCTCCTTTAATTTGCAAATTGATATGCTGGCAAACACTAGTCATTGTTTTCCTTGTCCAATCATCTCAAACATTTCTTACATCCGTTCTGACACTTTCGTAGCTTTTCTAATTGTTAAAACTACACTTTTTTGTCAACTCTTGTGCAACACTCATCACACTACGCTCCTCTCTATTCAAGCTTTCCAAATATTCTATTACTTGTAAAGGCATCCTGAGGATTTTTTGTTCCTTCTAGGAATGTATGATTTCACTTTTACTTGCAAACAATGTCTAGAAAATACAAGCAATGTCTTCCTTCTTTTTTAAGCTGCTGGACATTGAACTCGTTCATTTCATGAGCTTACGTGACTATCATAAGATCTAAACTACTAAGAGTATCTGAATCCAAATAAATTTATAAATTTGGTGCTACATATGTATCTTAGAGACATAGTTTACATTTTTAAAAAATGAGTAACAAATTCTTAATTTGATAAATAAGCTAAAAAGTGCATGGAAAAACAATACAAAAAATCATGATTTTTTTAGCTATTGATTTAGAAAAATACATTCTGCATTCACTACGGTAAGTAAATTTATTACCCTTTATAATTTACATAGAAATTCAGAGAATATATGTAATGTATGGCTTTGGATATTGCGTCATTGACAATATACATTATTTAACGAAGTCGCTAAATCCCGAAATAAAGTTCATTAAATGGAAAATTCATTAAATATAGATTCATCTATCAATCTACTTTATAAAACTAATTTTTAATTCATAAACTATATACATTATAAAAAAGAATTATTTATTTTTGTTTTTGTAAATTAACATTTTGTTTTATCTATCTTACCCATTAAAAAGAAATTTGCAAGAAAATGACAAAGAAAAAAACACTGTCTAGGAATACACTGAATTTTCAACTTTAATAAAGTAATTTTACATTAAAATTAATGAATTATAATGGTATTTTTTCTCTTATTTTAAACCTACAAGTAATTTTTAAAGTAAATTTTTTATAACTAGCAACTTAAAACATATATATTAGCTTATGCGACCTTAAATTTAATTATTAGTAAAGTCTATTAATTTTGTTTGAGCTTTTTGTTTGAAAAAATATTTTTCTCTCATAATATACGCTTAGCATCTTTAAAGTACAACAAAACCCCTATTTTCTTCACGCTGTAGTTCACGTTGAATTGTTTTCTATGATTGTATTGTTTCATCATACGGAAGGTGAGAAATGTTTTAAAAACAGTGGAGAAAAGATCGAACCACAAGAGAAAATGTTTGTAAAATAGAAAATGCACCTCGCTATTTGCAGGTCATTTTACGAAGAAAATCTTGAAAGGTTCTTGATTCCAGGAAATGTTTCCAAAATATAGAATTTTGAAAAATAGAGGTCCGACTGTATTTCATGACTATCCGAAAATTCGACGCATTAAATTTATTATTTACATTGATGTGTTTGTCCGCTATTAATGCATAATTCGAACTTCTTTCAATGCTAATAAAAATAAGTTCCTCAATATTTCGATTAAAAGCTGGCTAAGAAAACATGCAAATATTATTGTGAAATGTTCTTATTTAATCCAACAATAAAATGACAAAAATCTTGGAAATGACAGTAAAAGAAATTCGGTCTAGTGCTCCAAATTTAATCCGGAAATCAAATCCCGGAGCACACATCGGAAGTCATGAGGCACATGAGCAGGAAAATCACAATATTTCCTGAAAACACGGCTCATTAATTCCCATTATTACAAAAGCATTATTCATCATTTGTTCGTTCTGGGGAATTAGATCGTCAAAGAAGAAAACTACGGAGCAGAACTTAGTAAGACAATGAAATTAGAGTTAATCTGTAATATTGAAGTATGGTATGTTATTAATAGCAATGTATAAGTCAACATGTATGAACGAGACGAATATGATTACATTTAAAAATAAATCTGTCAGTGCAGAATCATATTTAAATTTAAATTTTTTTAATTTTCTAAGAAAACGATTCAAAAATATTTCCAAAAAATAAAAAAACCTTTAAACCCATTTTATCCATCGGGTTATCCACAAAAGTTTTTGAGTGCACTTACTGATTAGAATTAACGAAATAGAACAGTTGAAAATCAATAAAATTTACACTCGAAATTACGAAAGCTTGATATTTGCATACTCACTCATTTATACCTGTTATTTTCTATAAAGGGAAAGAGGTAACTATTGTTTTTGCATAGAGTTTTTTAAAATGCGTTAGAATCATTAATGTAAACCAGTGTTTTTCTCAAACTGAAAATAAATAAATAAAATACATTCTGACATAATAAAAAATAAAGTACTCATTTACAGTGATACGATACACTTGTAAATATATCAGTATTGCGCAATGTATTTTATAATTAATTTAACAGTAGTAAGTTAAGAATAGGTTTAATAATTATCAGTGACCCTATAGACTTATCATATATAAAATTAAAAACAAAAATTAACATTTTCCTTGATAATTTGTACGGTTTATAATTAATCCCTTAAATGCCGATTAAAAACTATGTGATTCGCTCCCCAGTGCCACGTTTAACACGTAATCCAGGGTATGTGGTGTATCGAGGGGGGATAGTGAAAAGGAATAAATAAGCAAATTCTCTGAAATAAGTATATCCTTCCCAACACTGTCAATATTCTTTTATTGCATTCCAAAGTCTTCGGAATAATTTTATGGATAGCAGTGCACAGAAAAAATCATACTTCGGAAAGACGTATATATACGTTCAGGCAAATAACGCTTGGCTGAGAAAGACGCTTATATACAGCGGTGGATGTAAGAGGTTGAAGTAGTACTGTAGGTTTAGCTTCAAAGAATAGTATTATGGAAGTAAATACATTGTTATTGTATCGAGGGGGGGCGATGAAATTTATGATTGAATATTGGGCCGCAACTATTGAAAATTTGAGAAGCACTGATGTAAACTATAAACTTTATAGTTAGCGCATTTTTTTATCATGAGCTTTAGAAAATATGATGTACCTTAAATTTGGCGGCCAGTATATATAAATCAGGATTCTTAAAAAATATTTGCATTACATAAATATTGTACCATCTTGTTTTTCTGTCTTATGTAAAATTGTACAGTATTCTTTTTTTGTGTGTATTATAATTTGTCAGTCATGTTATTCTTTTAAAAGAATTATTTCTCAGAAGAAACCCCAGTCACACTTCTTGAAATTATGTATGTAAAAATACAAAGAAAGGAAATGAACTGGGGCTTCTAATTTAGTATACTATGTAACTATTTAATACAGTAGAGAATTGAGATAGATGCGTAAATTTCACTGCTTACTTAAGTAGAAAAGTATTTTAATTTAGTATACCATGTAGTACTTGAATGCAGTAGAAAATAGAGATTGAGTGATTTTCCACTGAATACTTAAGTAGAAAGATAAATATAATTGTTGTAGTTTTATATAGACTAAACTTGGAATCTGTCGACTTAGATATAAAATAACTTATTGTTCAATGAATTACTTAGCTTTATTTTGCGTGTTTCACTTACTTTTTACTTAATTACTCTCAAAAATTGAAGCTTACTTTTCCTTCTCATACTATGTTAATAAGCCTAGAAAACAATAAACACAATAAAAAAACTGTTCTTATTATTTTTTAGCTGTGTAAATCTGACTTTAAGAGAAAAACATATAACTAAAACATTAATAATAATAAAGTAAATCCTCATAGATGTACAAATTAAATTTTAAAAATGGATTACATATTAAGAATGAAATAATGCTCTTATAACGCTAACGCTGTATTGCAAATATATGAATTATGTTTTAATTATTAAATGTAATTTCCTCACAAAAATGTATCAGTTAGGTAATAGTTAAAATTTCAGAAAAAATATTTTGAAATCTGCACATTATCCTTGTTTAAAAATTTCAAATTATGTATATTAACTTTTAAAAGTTGACTGTCGATATTTTTAGTATTAATAATAATCCAAATGATTTGCCGATAAAAAATTCAAAAGTCAAAAACATTGTAAATAAATTAACATATTTTCCAAAAAACGCTTCCTGGGCCGAATACTTCAGCTTAGCATAAGAGCTCTAAAAATTCTTATTTATCATTTGTTTCTGTGTTTATAGAATAAATGGCTGTGCACATATAGAATTATCCCACACAATAACCAGTGATCTAAATATATTATCATAAAATATCTTTACATTAGTATAAACATATTTATCGAATTATAACCAAAGCTTGAAGAAGAACATCTGTATAGAATATATTTTCGATAGACTAAGATTGATGAAGGATAAGTTTCTTACAAAGAATAAAAGTTAACGGAAATCTTTTACGAATATATTGGAAAACGATTACAGATATCTTAACAGAAAATTTCTGCTTCAAAAGCGACATGGTACTTTTAAATCCAATAGAAAATTAACTTAAACGTACGGTAAGACTTTAATCATTAATTGTCAATTTGTTTTGGAGTATTATTTAATATAAATACTGTAAATATGAGGCTTAGGGAATAACTTACAGAATTCATTTTTCATAAATAGTAGTGGGGATATATTATATTCTCATCAAATGAAACATAGGACATTAAAATACACTTTAGGGAGAGATTTTCCTTTTTATAATGTTCCAATATGTTATTGAGTTTATTTATGTGAATGTGTACTTAAAGCAATTTCCTTATCAACTACATTAAATTAAGCTTAAGGTCTCCAATAGCATCAAAAAGTTCTGCGCAAATGGATAAGCAGAAAACCAGAATCTTTCTTTACGCATGGAATGAAGAAATGGATAGAATGATTGGACAAATGTAAACTGTGAATGGTGACTATGTTGAGAAATGTGTTTAAAATATATAAGAGTATTAAATGTCATTCATTCTTTTACCTCTGTTATGACACACCCGTCGCGAAAGGGTTAAATCAATGAGGTTAATGTGTGACGAGCTCACGCGTCTTTTCATTAACATGTCCTTTGGGCTCTTTTGGGCCAGAATTAATGGCAACTCTTTTCCAACCAAACCCAAGAAGTGAAGCGTGAAGGAAAGATGCAAATTAGGAAGCTTTTAAATATTAGAAGTTAGAGTAAGCGATGTGGCAATTTGGGGAATGTTATGATAATCAATGATTCAAGCGTGAAGAAGTTTGAGAAAGATTAAGTGACAGCTAACAGAAGTTATTCCCGACATAGAGCCATTAGGTCCAGGTGCATACAATTGCACTCCAGTAAAGACGCAACTTCCATTAAGATTGTATCGGTTGATTGAAATTAAGGTAGGATTGACTATTTAATATTAGGATCTGTGATAGTATTGGAATTGAGTTTAGGCGAGTTAGTTACTGACAGTGGTCCAGGTTACGTTATTTCGGTATTATATATATTGTGTGTTTAGTCATTGTAGATTCTCTCACATATATTATTATCTAATTTGTTAGATGTTTAAAGTCAAATTAAGATCATGAAAGCTCCTAGTTCTTCATATATTCCTACACCTCTAGCTCACGCTTATAATCAAGGAGAAGGGCAACCGAGTGGAGAAACTTCACAAATGAACTAATGACTGCACAGCTATCCCGTAAGTTCGCTGGGGAAAGTACTCAAGCCAGGATAATACCAACACTTTAGTTCCAGGGCAAGTAAGCCGTTAACCTCCCTTTTTTGAGCCGACAGAGAAGCGATCGGTGCAATTTTCATGTCAATCTCTGGCTTCAAAGTCCACCGCAAGGGGAGTGACATGCACCAATGGCCGAATT
This sequence comes from Trichonephila inaurata madagascariensis, assembly GCA_019973955.1. Classification (NCBI taxonomy): domain Eukaryota; kingdom Metazoa; phylum Arthropoda; class Arachnida; order Araneae; family Nephilidae; genus Trichonephila; species Trichonephila inaurata. Next base: position 15,509 of record BMAV01006204.1, on the reverse strand, counting down.
GTAATTGCTACAACGTCTAGACAGAAATGATTCAATCACGTATCTCTTTTGAAGGCGTGAATATTCCGCCGTTAAAAAGACAAGAAAAAAAGACGCTCCAACCCACTATAACTAACTCTCAAGATGCTCCATCAAAGACATTTCAAGATACCCTCAGACTTTTTTTCAGCCTCGCTTCCAAATTGGCTTGTAGGCTTTGCACATCTACAAGGTTTCTCAAAGATCCAGATAAAGGGCATCATAATACGTCTTACGTAACCTTCACATCAGTAATTTGGCTTAACAGCTCCTCATCACATACAGAAAAAATTTGATAAAAAAGTACATTAAATGGCAATCTATCTTCAGCAATAAAAATAATTTAAATAAGGTCATTTCTTACTCATTTAATGGCTTTTTAATGTTAATGCATCTGAAACATATAAATGAATCTGTTTGATGTCATTTATTTTCTCTAAATGAATAATTTGTATCCAGAATGATCCTTGATTATTCTAATTTAACTCAAAAACAACAATATATTCTTATTTAGTTTTTTACTCTACAGTAAGAGAATTCCTAGGTAAAAATTTTAAAACTCATCCAAAACTTTCACGACAAAGGATATCTCAAATGTTTTTGTTGTGTAACATCTTTCCTCTCAATTGCTGAATATTTGTTGGAGTGATTTCGTGAAAAGGGACGGATATGTGTAACAGAAAGTGACGTAAGCACACGCTATTTGATTTGACCTATGAGAACACGTGGTGTTGTCTCTTCGCTACCCTCGCATTCTTCTTACCCACTCTAAAAGCTTACTTTACCTCTTTCCAAGAACCCTCGTGGCCAGAGAAGCTGACTTGCATTGAATTGCCCCGAGTTCTGTTCCCGGGAGCGTGCTGTGCTTTCAGATTTACTTAAAATCACTTCAATCTTCCTTTAAAAATTATTTATCTTGATCAGATTTAAATTTCCTCGTTCTTTTCTGTTGTTTTTTTCTAAATGTACTTTATTCTGTGCAAACAAGATACAATATTAAATAAAATTCCTCATAAAATCAAACTTGATGGCTTAAAATTTAAATTAGGGATAGTTGAAGCATTACAAGCCTCTTCACCTACTAACAATAGTATTTTAACTGATGATGAAGACAACAGTGTTGTAATTCCCCTCGCAAAAAGATCGAAGCGTTATAATCCACCTGCTATATATGTCACGGCGTTTATCCTGGCCATTCCAGGATAAAAGGCTTGACACGTATAGCCGTTTTTGATGTGTTGATGATATTTCAAGGCCTCGCAAGTGCAGATATGAAAACTACGAAAACAGTTCGAAAACATGTTGTGAACAATGCAATGGTTATTTATACTTGTCAAAAACAAAACAAGAGATTTTTAAAGTAAATGTATAATGAATCAATAAAACAGTTAATTATACATCAATAATTTCCTTATTTGTAACAAGTTTGGTTGAATTAAGACTGTTTCTTCTATTAGTGAGTGAGTGAATATTAACGTCGCACTGTTCAGCTGCACGAGGGCTTTTGGCGACAGACCACGTAATTTTGAATCATGGTCAAGTGACATGGATGACACCTGAGCTGGTAACCCCCTGCTCCTAAATACCACACTACAGCAACAGGAGGACGTTCCAACTCTTGACAGATTTAACGTGCATCGCTTCCCTACACGGCGGATCTTTTGTGGTACTGAGCTCGAACTCGTGGCATGTGCCTGTCATGATCCGATACCTTGACCACTGGGCTACCGCAGCACCTTATTTCTTATATCAGAGCTAAAAATGTATAAATCATAAAACTTCATAGGTAACCTGTCTCACAGATAAGGCCCAACCCACACGATCGTGCGGGTATCGTCTATGTTCCAAAATGTTTCGACCACTAACAATGATACTGTTATTGATGCTGTTTTTCAACGGTTTTTAAATACTTTGAAATCACGAGTATATGTGTCATATTTTAGTTATCATAAGTATATATTGATACAAAATTGCATTACTCCTTGTGTTAATTAAATAAATTTTTCATTAAAGATATAGTTATTCGATAGAAAATTATTCCCAATCATACTGGTTTCCTTTTTTTTCAGGATTTAAGATAATATTGCGTATTTACCATGATAACATGTCAGATGTTACGCATCATATGCGACTACTGTAAGGCTTGTTTCTTTTTCTTTTTTTTCTTTTTTTTCAATAGCTTAATAGCAAAAATTAGAGCTCTTAGTCTTCTGAATCTAACTTTTCGTTATTTTGATATTTTAAGAAAGTGTAAATTAAATCGCAGTTTTAGAAGAAGTGCTATAGACGTGGTAAAAGAACATAGACATGAAAAATACATCAATATAAAAGTAGTCCAATCATTCTATATACAAACCGTTTTCTTAGATATGAAATAATTTTGCTTATTTTGATACGAAAAAATAATATTTCGAAATATATAAACTGCTTCCTTTTCATATTCATTACTAAATCAAAAACTGTAATTGACTGAGTTTGATCACATTTGGGTCTAATGAATATCTACAAAATGGAACAGATTTCTGTTTTAACTTTATTTTTCGATTAGTATTTATTTTAAATAAAATAAAATTACTTGCATTTTTTTTTAAATAGAAGCTTTATAATATCTGCAATTCAAATCCAAGTGTTCTAAGTGCTGCAAATTCCTTGAATTCCTTGAATAATTATATTACTGTATACCTAATCATTAAAAATGTAACACCAAGAAAAAAACCAAAGGGAATTTTACTTTTTGTATGCATACAGCATAGCAAAAGAAGAAATAAAATAAAAAAACGTGTAGTCATCAGGGGTTATAAGTTCAAAAGTAATACATTCAGCTACCACTAGTAGCAGCAAAAGCGTCTTTAACCCAGTAAAGCATTTACTCGACCTGCACTTGGATAAGATATATCATTTTTTCTACTTCAGCTCTATGTCATGCTTCATCCTTTATAGTGGCTAGAGAACGGTGGTGGCCAAGTAACCTAGCATTCCATAGTTTCAATGATTGACAGATCTAGAAAACATGAAGGTTAAGGTTTTAATTGAGCACCCTCTGTTTCGAGATAGGTCAGGACACGAAATACAACTTGAGGTATTGCATTATCTTGTTGAAAGATCTCCGAAGCCACGATGATAGACACTGTTAGTGGCCTTAAGATTTGAGAAATACAAAGCTGGCTGCTCAGGTTATAGAGTGCGCAAACAAGAGGTACACGCGTCATGTATTCAATGGTTCCACATACCATCACACCAAGTGCTTACATCCAAGTGTATGACGATATTGGATGCAAGCAGGCGATAAGCGTTTGCCTCAGCTTCTCTTTTGCACGTTTCTGGAACTTTCTTTCATTCTAATTTGACGTTTACATAGTCTCGCATCCATGGCATTGCAATTTGAATAGCCAGAAATGATGTACTTCATCACCAGTTTTCCATTTTCATTTTTAGCAACTAGTACTAAAATACTTTATATTTTTACACTTTCTCATTGTATGAACTATTTATTGATAGGATTTTTATTGCTCAATTGTGGTACACAGAATACACGGAATATTTTCCCTTTTTAAGCAGTTATGTGCAATGACGTATTATTATTATTTTTTTTAGAATTTATTTTGATAATGTTCTAAAACAAGCAAATGAATCGTTATCTGCTTATGCAGTATATATTATAAAATCCCAAAACCTTTCCTTAATTATTTAACAACTGTATCTCCAATACCAGCTTTTATTTAGGAGTAATTTATTTAAATGTTCATGAATCATCCAAGCAGTATTACGTTAATATAATCGAATTGAAAGTTTTCTAAAATTGCCGAAACGGAGTTCTTTAGTCTAATAAATATAGCGAAAAATACTTGTACGATATATTAGATATTCTTAAGCCAAACAAAAGTTTTCAAACGGAACTATTTTTTATTAGTAACAATGTTTTGTAATATTATCAAAAAAAATATTTTCACCTTAGTAAATATAATTCATCTCATTTAATTCCCTCCAAAATAATTATTTGTTTTGTGTATAATAATACTCAAAAATTCTAATTTGTAAAAGCGAATTGCAAAGCTATAATAAGCCTTCTAATAAAATATGTTCCCAAGGAAAATTAAAACCAAATATCTTTTCGGAAAAAAAAACGAAAAACGTTTACTTGAAAATAAAAAAAAAATAAAATGTTTTACGCTTCAGGTAATTATACTTACTAGCAAAAAAATTCTTATAACGTTTTTATAAGTGTTCCATAATTAAATACGAAATGATTCTTCCTTTGTTTTTTGTTTATTCTTTGTTTAAATCAAATACTTAAAATATTTATTAAAACATAAAGCATCCAGTTTTATTCTGATCTTTACTAGTTATGGAGTTAAAGAAATAACCGAAGAAAAATAAAACAAAATCGTATTTTTATTCAGAAAAACCTTTTTTTTTCTGCGTTTTTGAAAATATTTTTCTTACATTAAAGAAACTTGGGATTTTGAACTATGAAGTATCAACTTAAATATTCAAGTGCAAAAAACTACAAAAAAAAAAGCTTAGAATTTCTTTAACTAGAATTCCTTTTGAAATTACAACAAAATTCCAAAAAGTTCAATATCATTAAATGTGTGTCCTACCTTCAGTGATCAATCAAAAGAAACAATCCTTAAAAAACATATTTCATTTCATTTCATCCTTCTTAAGAGAAAGTGAAAAAAGAATGTAATTGTATAAAATCCAAACGAAATGTTTTTTCCTTATTCAAATTAAAAGGAAAAGAAAAAAGAAGAAAAAAAGAAACTTGGCTTCAGTGATTCTTAGATTTCCAATTAAAGTCGTGCTTCAAAAAAAACCCGATCAAATCCCCTGTTCTTTTAATCTTAGATTATTTTTTATGCTTCTTAGCCCCAAAAGATTTTAATAATAATTTGGGGAGAAATGACAGTACAGAGTTTTGAAGGTATATCTCTAATTTAATAGGTTCCTTATATTTTAATGACCAGAATATGCTTTTTAATTTTTAATATCATCGCAAATCTTACTTAAAGATTTGCTTATAGTTAAGAAAGACTGAAATCTGCGTATAGTTAAAAAAACTTGAAAATTCCTTATAGTTAATTATGGTAATGTATTACGACTAGAATATAAAATCGCTTCGAAGTTATTCCATATCAAAGAGATTAAAAAAATATTTTCTGTTATTGTATTCCAGATTATTTGCACACCTTGTGAATACTTGGGAAATTTACTGTCACTAGTTCAAGATTTAATATCTTAAAAATTTTAATTTAAAAATTCGAATAAAGTCGGAAGTTTTGCTTACTTTTTTATATCCGTTTTGAGCAAAATTTCACACTCTTCTAAAAACACTTTTTGAGTTATTTTTAGAGTTCATTTAATTCTTGATGGATCTATATTTTTTTTAAAAAAATATTTAAAATATACTTTATTTTTACTTTATTTCCATATCATATGCTGCCACAATATGCTAGAGAAAACAACTTATTAAAATATCTGATTAATGTAACTTATTATTAATGACCAATAATTTAGTAAACGTAAAATATCATGAGAACGCATTGAAGTAAAATAATTGAAATGGTGCGTAAACACATTATATAACATAATACAAATAATATAAAGGATTAAAGCAGTGTAATTGTTAAAATAAATTACAATGACAAGTTTTTAAACTACAAGAAATAATCTGTAGGGTAAACTTGGCGCAAAAACGGAGCACTAAGGTAATATGGAACATTTAAGCAAATATTCATATTACTCGTAATGGTTTTGAGTTGGTGCATTGGAACTACGGTGTTGACTATACTCAATCGTCATGGCGACTGTGTGATGAGATTGATGTTGTGCGGTTCAAACAGAAGTGCAAACAGACCATTTCTAATGTAAATAAAACTACCTATGATACTTTAAATAGGGTTGTTGAATATTTTATTTATCTTACTTAACACACAAAATAAATTAATTTTTACATGAAACCTGTAAATGCTTTACTCTTATGTGAGTGTAGTATCCGTTGGAGGAGTAGTGGCTTTGTTCTTTCTACCTTCGACAGCAGTAATGTCAACTATTGAATAATGTCACTAGATCAACTAAGAACAATAAAACTAAGGTTAAGATGGGCAGTACCAGAATTTGATAAAGTAATGCTATGCTTCCAATCATACTCCCAGACCATCATTTCATTCAACACATCCTTTGAGATCATCTTTCCATAAACCTCTTCCTTATAATAACTAAGACAGTGTTGCTCAAACTGTGGGGCGCACCTCCCTAGGGGGCATGATAACCCTACGAGGGGGGACGCCAGCATATAGAAAAGTCAAAATAAAAGATTATTTTTAAAAAATATTAATTTACTGATAATAAACAAACAAAATATATCCTGACGTAATATGAAATAAAGTACACATACACACATATAATACACATATACATATATGAGTACTATCCAATGTATTTTGTAATTACTTTAGCAATACTAAATTAAGAACAAGTATAATAAAGTCCAGTGACTCCCATGGGCTTGTCATAAATAAATTTATAAGCAAACCAGTGCCACCATTCAACACGTAGGAGAGCGTATGAGGTGTATTAAGGAGGGGAAGGCAGACAAGAAATAATTTAGCAAATCTTCTGAAATAAGTAAATACCTTCGAAAACACTGTCAAGGTCATTTTATTGCATTCCAAATCCTTTCGGAAGAATTTTATGAATAGCAGTTCACAGAACAGGTCGTACTTCGGAAAGCGTATATATACGTCCTGGGCAATTAATGCACTGGCTCAGCGAGACATTTTTCTATACCGGCACTTAAGTGGTTAAAGTCGTATTGCAGCTTTAGCTTCAATGTATAGTATTATTCAATTCAATACATTGTTTTTGTATGGAGGGGGTTGCGATGAAAATTTTGATTTAATATTGGGTCGCAAATATTGAAAGTTTGAGAAGCACTGAACTAAGACCAAGTTACAGCAGCTCTGAATCCTCACTGTCAGCAGCATCACTTTTGGAGAGGCTGACTTCCATTTCAACACTGAAAACAACCTCCGAAAATCGTGGAAGACGTAAGAACATTTCAAGAGAGCTGCAAGTGTAGAAGGTTTGACTTCTTCGCCCAAGAGTGTTGCCAACAGAGGTCGTAGAGAAGGCGTAGTGGCAAAACACAGTGCAACAGCGAGTACTAGCAAACACATTGATCCTGCATTCGTCTTGTTTTCGGTGCAAACTATTATGATGAAAATCAAGTACTGGAATGAAGTGTAATGTTCCTGCTCTTGTTCTTCCTGGTTTCTTGCGAGCTAGAGGGAGATTCTATTGTAATTGGTGTAGCGTATGGTACAAGGACAAGTCCTCATTAAATGTTGTTTTTCTTTAAGTTTGTAACAAATTGTGTTAATTTAATTGTTTATCTGATTTTGACAGTTTAATTATTTTTAATTCATTGATAAAAACTTGATGTACTTGGAAAAAGTAAATTAAGGGATGACAGTTTCTCTTATCTTTTTATTATTATTATTTCTTTTTCCGACGGGTCTGCAGATTGGTATTTACCATTGCAGACTTTGTCCATTCCCCAGAAACTGGTATCACATTTTATTGCGGCACCATACAAGCGATACCAATTGCAGCAAGTAATTTTGACACCCAGTTTCCTCCCCAGATAGAGGCACCAGAGCTCTGGCGATGCAAACTTGTCCCAGGAATTTAATTTAACCAGAGCACTGAAGCCAAACAGATTTAATGGATCTTTCAAATGCCATATAATCAACGACATAGACGATGCATGATTTTCTGCTTTCTCTTATATTTTTTGTTATGAACATGTCCATGTTTCCGGCAATTGTGCCCATATTACCTAAAGTTTTAGTCAAATATGGCAAATTGCTGATTCTGTTTTCGATCTTCTTTATATGCATAGCAACGAGATTTAGAAGTTGGCTCTATTAGAAAGACCATACTCTAAAGTTTGAAATATCTTAATTTCAGGAAAATGTAAATTCTTTTAGTGTAGTATATTTTCAATTAAGTTTTTATGATGTCCGTATTTACCAACTTTATCCTATACTTGGAAATAAAATGGTTGTAAAGGATATATATTAATTGAAAAGGTATGAGAACTTAATTTTATTACTTTTTTAATATCATCATGTGATATAATAACCTAACAGAAATGAAAATCCCCTCGCACTGTTTAATAGTCTTCCTGTTATTTTTTACAAGTTAAATAGCATTTATACCTATTTTTTCAATATGTCTTCTTGAAATTTGCTTTTATTTCATTATCTAATAATTTACAGGAAATAAAAAATACAAGTGAATAAAATTTCCAAAATAAACTTGGGCATTTTATCTGTCATTGGTTATATGTAACAAAGATTGAGTAAAACGAATTTGATTGTTAAGTTAATTTTTATTCATGTTCCTCTTAAGTTTATGCCAAAAAAATTTCGAAGTTTTAAAGCCCAATTTCTAGTGGCGAGTTTGACACATGTGCTAGACACTTACTCTGCTATTTTCCACACCATGTCACATGAGGATATTGAAAAGATGTTTAATTTAACAATAAAAACCTGCATTGCTTTATTATGGGTTTTTTGGTAGAATCCTACATAACTCAACAATATGATCCATCATAAGCTAAAAATCCATAATCCCTCTTCTTTCCTCATTGGTAAAAAATAATTTGAACATCAATTTGAATGCACACGAATCGGAAAATATATGATCTTCTTTCAATATGTATTAGTTTCGTAAAAACAATTGTAAATATCTTAAGTTATATATTATTTTATACATATCAAACTCCCTTTGGAATTTAAAGAAATAACGATTCTATTAAAATAGCTTATCAAAAAAAGGATGTTTAAAGAGAGGGCAATATATTTTTGTTAACTTATTTAGATTAATATATACCTTTAAAACATGAAGAAGGTAAATGGAATTCCCCAGGGTGTTTTAAATTAATAAAGTTTATTTCCATAAAAAAGAACATCTAGACAAATGGGCTCTTAAAAAAGTATTATTTCAGTTAACACTTGATAATATTTACAATTATTTTTTGTAGTGATCTCTGATGAAAGAAGAGCAGAATTACCTAGTACATACGAAGTGAAATTAATGATCTACATAATCATCATTAGTCATCTAAACGTTTGTTCAAAAATAGCTAGGAAAATTTAGAGGATGTTAAAGTAAAAAAAAAAAAAAAACTAAAATCCTTAAAGCAAAAAAAAAATAATAATAATTATAATAATAATCCTCATGATTTATGCTCACTTTTTTCAGTTTGTACGTAAATAATTCCTGGTATAAATAAACGCTTATCCTTAGTGTTTATTCAGAATATAATCAATAATTTTGATGATGTTCAAAGTTCATTATTAACATTTGATTTAAATACCTCATTTCAAGTCTTTCTTTAAATGAAACAAGGCACAAAATAGGACACTATTTATACCTTTACATCTCTTTAAATAGAGTTTCAAGCATATCTTCAGAAATTTCTTTTGACTTTATTACTGTCATTCTAATATTTGAATGTAATTTAATTGAAATGACATAAAACATACAGGCATTGAACTTCAACTAATTATAAAAGATGTTGCTAATAATTTATATTAGCGTGATTTTAACTAATATCTTATAAAATTCTTCGAATATTTAATATCCAAATAATATTTTACAATTTATAAAGAACGAGACAATATTGTGTGTTTTTAGTCGGTTATTTCTTACGTTAATTTTCATATTTTACTAATCTATATTCAAAAGGATTATTTTTTCAGTGAAATTAAAAGAAAATAAATACTAAAATTTCCATACTAATTAAATTATTAGAGAGAACCCAAATAAAGAAAGATTGAGATTTATATATATATATATATATATATATATATATATATATATATATATATATATATTATGGATTAAATTACAAGAAATCGCAATCACACAGACATAGAAAGTATCCAAAATTATGAGTAAATAACATACTTAAATAAATAATTTACGTATGGATAATACACATACTTTAATAAATAATTTAAATTAATTTCATAAATTGCACTGACTTTATTTGAATGATATTGCAAATGAAAATATTTTATAAAATATTTTCAATGTATTTGATAGTTTTACTATTTTTAGTATCATATATAAGGTGTATGTTATAAAACTGTGTACATGCTTACAACTATGATCAGCTGTAGTATTTTTAAAAATTCAATAGTATTTAGTAATAGTATCTCCAAAAAATTGCATTTATATATGTCTGAGTCCACATTGTGTATTTAAAATTTCCCTAAACTTCTACTGATTTCGGTTTACATTCTAAGACAAAATTGCAATTCTCTTTAATAAAATTTGTCAGGGAAATATCTGGAAATAGTTATATTATAATACTTTCAGTAATGGGGTTTCCTTCCAGGAAATAAATGGTCATCTGAAAGGAAACGGAAACTTTCCACAAGTTACAGAAATGGTATTAAATAAATATTATCTTCTAAGTAAACGCATATTTATGCTTCTTAAGTAACATTAAGTATAGTTCAGCTATTCTACTGAAAATCTATAATTAGTTAACTTAACTCCCAATATTAATCAGCAAAATATGTTGCAAATAAAAAATAAATAAATAAGTACAGTCGAACATCCATATTATGAACCTCTATATTGCGAATTTTTCTGTAAAGTGAACTTTTCCCTGCAACCAAGAACATTTCACGATTTTCTTCTAAAAAAAACCTTCCTATAGGAAGTGATTTTCTATATAACGAACTTTTGTCTTGCCATTCAATTTTTTTTCTCTCTATTTTTGAAGTATTTCTGGACATTTCAAGTTGTTCTCTCTCTTAACACATTTTATAGTGGTCATAAATGTTGAACTGGTTCTATTAGTTGGCTAACGTGCCGAGGGCAATAGAATTCTGGGCGTTTCATCCAAGAAGTGCAACCTTTAACCACCATTGTGCAGTTCACTGTAAACATCTTTGATATTCCCTTTCGCCCTTAGTGTCCGTACCGTTGAACTAGTTTCCGTTCCATTGTAGTGTTAATCAGTCGTAATGGTAACTTCGTTTATTTTAGCTCGAAAATGTCAAAACGTTAGAGCATGATCATCAAAGAAAACAAATTGAATTCTTCAGGAAGTGGATAAAGGCATCAAGAAACTTTCCTTGCAGTTTTTTTTTTTCTTTTGATTGGTAAGATTTATAAAATAAATATATATTAATTTATAAAAAGGTGTGAATCATTACTTTTTTTTATCATGCAATGTTTGTGAAGTAAAAATTTGTTTTATGTGATTTATAAATAAAATTGAAAGATTAAACTCTATACTACGAGTTTTCCATATAAGGAACTTTTTTTCGGGATTTAGCGACTTCGTTATATATATAGTTCCGACTGTATTTATTAAAAAAATCATTTTAAAATGTTAAACTCTTGCTTAAGTTTGAACATATTTCAGTATTGTACAATTAGCAAATTTATTTCATTTTGTTGTCATCATTGATAATCTCAAAATAATTTGATTATTTAATAAAATTCTTGGTACTTTAATTTATTTTTGATACATTTTTGTTTTCTAATTCTGATTTGATCATCTCAATATTTGTTTTCTTGAGACAGATGAAAAAAAAAAACATTTTAAATAAAATATGATTCAATCGTTTACTTTGACCTTTGAATAAGAAAACAGTGGCACGTATTACAATATTTGCTCCGAAATTCATTTGATAGTTTTAACTGAATTGTCAATCGAATATTTTAAACTTCTTTCGTCGTATACAATTTTACAAATTTTTAATCCTATCGAGTTGATAACTCAACAATACTTGATTCTCAGCGCATATTATTTGACATTATTTTTCCCTAATTATAAATACAATTTCATCTAAATAACAATAAGCACTGGTACTTTAATTCTAAAAATATTTTATCCAGTTAATTAAGAAAAGCTAACATGCATGTGTAGTTTTCGAATAATTACTAAAATCTGGCTTATATCGTTTCTCTACGACATTTATCTAACATTAAATGACATTTCATTAAGGACATTGTCGTTTTAGACAGTGCAATTTATGTAATCATTAGTAAATTGGAGCGTATAATGCATGACCTGATACGTAGCCATACATCATTAATATGAATATATCCATTGTGTTATAATATCATGTAGTATTTGGACAATTTAATTTAATAATTGTAATATGAAATGTACATAAAATCAGACGCATATTATGTCTTTAACTAGGATACGGGAAAAAATTAATTTTTAAATTCATATACGTATTAAGAATAACTTAACCTGAATTTATTTATGACATGAAGTCTAACAAACGTAAAGTTAATTTCAAAATTTATATATGAATTACTACATAAGGCAGCGCTTCTCAAACTGTGGGGAACGCCCCCCCCTAGGGGGCGTGAGAACTCTAGAAGGAGGGCGCAAACATATTGAAAAATCGAAAACAAATTATTATTTCAAAAAATTTATAATTTTTTGAAAGTAAAACAAACAAAATACATTTTGTGATAATGAAAAAAATACATTTACACTGATATGATACACTTATAAATGTATCAGTACTGCATAATGAACTTTATAATTATCTTAACAATACTAAGTTAAGAAAAGTGACCGCACCAGTTGGTCATATATTAAATTGTATGCAAAACTTAACACTTATCTGGATCATTTTTTTTTGTATGGCTTATAATTAATCCCTTAACTGCAGATTAAAAGTTACGCGATTCACTCCCTAATGCCACCGTTTTGCACGTATGTACACATATGTTGTGTATTTTGGGGAGGGAGAAAGGGAAATATATATATAAGAAAATCTTCTTAAATAAGTAAATCCTTCTCTAACAATGTTAAGGTCATTTTATTGCATTCCAAAGTCTTCGGAATAATTTTATGGGTAGTGATGAACATATTTCAGTAATACGTATATATATATGTCCTGGGAAATTTACGCACTGGCTGGGCGAGATGTTTATATACACCGCTGGCGAAGAGGTTAAAGTCGTATTGTAGCTTTAGCGTCAAAGTATCGTATTATCGAATTTAATACATCGTTATTGTATGGATGAAAATTGTGACTGAATATTGGGTCGCAAGTATTGAAAGTTTGAGAAGCACTGACTTAAGGTGACTGACTATGTTTGGATTCATGATTTTAAAAATGCGTATTAATGAATAATTGTAATATTGTCATTTGAATTAGAATATGCATACAAAATTTCTGTAAGGTATTATTAGAAGGAAAAATTATTAAAATATTTTTCCTTTGGCAAAAAATGAACAAAGAAGGATATATATCCAAAACATTCTCCTTTTAGAAAAAATGCTTCTACAATAATATTTTGTCTATAAGTAGCTAAAACTTTTGTACAAAGACTGAACAAAAAGTTTAAAAATTCACATTGTTTTCAGAGTTACGAAGAATTGAAATAAATGCTGGTACTTTTTGCTAAAATTGTTTCCATTCTGCTACATTAAAATGTGAATAAATTCATTTCTAATTTATATCTTTCAAAGTTCTATCTTTGACTTTATTCAGGTGTCTCAGTTATACATAGGCAAATTAATATTATTACAGAAAAATTGTTCATAATAGGAGAATGATTTGAAAACTTGTCATTCTTTCTTCACTCTTAGCTAAAAAAAAGCATTTAAGCTATTTTTTCTTGTAATAATATTCTGAAAACAATTTTTTGTGTCTACTCTAATTCAAGTGAGACTAAACATGAAAAAAAATTTCCTCTATACACTTTTTGAAAATCACAGTTCCAAAAGTAATCTTATAAAATTATATTTAGTGCCCTAACCTTATAAGTTCCAATTAAGTACTTATTACATTTGCAGCTTAATTAATTAAAACTTCCTTTAATAAGTTAATTAAAATGATAAAATGGCTTAAATGAATTACATAACTTGAATAATATGTGTTTTTCATCTATCTCCTCGGTGGTTTAGATGTAGTGTTATGAGTTCGATCCTGGCTGGAGTCGATAGATATTCTGGATGCGAAAAGAATAGGTTAGCATATCATATGATTATGAGGCATGTAAATATATATATATGTATATATATATATATTATGGATTAAATTACAAGAAATCGCAATCACACAGACATAGAAAGTATCCAAAATTATGAGTAAATAACATACTTAAATAAATAATTTACGTATGGATAATACACATACTTTAATAAATAATTTAAATTAATTTCATAAATTGCACTGACTTTATTTGGAATGATATTGCAAATGAAAATATTTTATAAAATATTTTCAATGTATTTGATAGTTTTACTATTTTTAGTATCATATATAAGGTGTATGTTATAAAACTGTGTACATGCTTACAACTATGATCAGCTGTAGTATTTTAAAAATTCAATAGTATTTATAATAGTATCTCCAAAAATTGCATTTATATATGTCTGAGTCCACATTGTGTATTTAAAATTTCCCTAAACTTCTACTGATTTCGGTTTACATTCTAAGACAAAATTGCAATTCTCTTTAATAAAATTTGTCAGGGAAATATCTGGAAATAGTTATATTATAATACTTTCAGTAATGGGTTTCCTTCAGAAATAATGGTCATCTGAAGAGAAACGGAAACTTTCACAAGTTACAGAAAATTTGGGATTAAATAAATATTATCTTCTAAGTAAACGCATATTTATGCTTCTTAAGTAACATTAAGTATAGTTCAGCTATTCTACTGAAAATCTCTCTCTATAATTAGTTAACTTAACTCCCAATATAAATCAGCAAAATATGTTGCAAATAAAAAATAAAAGAATAATAAATAAGTACAGTCGAGCATCCATATTATGAACCTCTATATTGCGAATTTTTCTGTAAAGTGAACTTTTTCCTGGAACCAAGAACATTTCACGATTTTCTTCGTAAAAAAAGACCTTCCTATAGGGAAGTGAATTTTCTATATAACGAACTTTTTGTCTTGCCATTCAATTTTTTTTTCTCTCTGTATTTTTGAAGTATTTCTGTATATTTCAAGTTGTTCTCTCTTTTAACACATTTTATAGTGGTCATAAATGTTGAACTGGTTTTATTAGTTGGCTAACGCGCCGAGGGCAATAGAATTCTGGGCGTTTCATCCAAGAAGTGCAACCTTTAACCACCATTGTGCAGTTCACTGTAAACATCTTTGATATTCCCTTTCGCCCTTAGTGTCCGTACCGTTGAACTAGTTTCCGTTCCATTGTAGTGTTAATCAGTCGTAATGGTAACTTCGTTTATTTTAGCTCGAAAATGTCAAAACGTTAGAGCATGATCATCAAAGAAAACAAATTGAATTCTTCAGGAAGTGGATAAAGGCATCAAGAAACTTTCCTTGCAGTTTTTTTTTTGATTGGTAAGATTTATAAAATAAATATATTTAAATTTAAAAAGGGTGAATCATTCTTTTTTTTCATGCAATTTTGTGAAGTAAAAAATTTTTTTTATGTGATTTTAAAAAAAAAG
>BMAV01006203.1:0-23460 GCA_019973955.1 Trichonephila inaurata madagascariensis | reverse complement strand
TTTTCTGGTTTAATCTTTAAAAAAAATACTTTCTTTGTTAAAAATTTATAAAACAGGAAAACACTTTTTTGTAATTATTACACGTTCAATTTTTTTGCTTTACAATGAATGTTTATTCAGGAATCATTGTAAAACATTTTTAATTCGAATCTTGCTTATCATAAAATACTTCTAGACTCAGATTCCCGTTTTTAATTGATAATGTCAAATAGAATGTTACAAGACAAGGTGTCGTTGTCACAACATGACATTTGAGAAAAGTATGGCATCCATCATTGAAAGCCTTCGTGTAATTTCTAAGAGTGATATCAATTAAATTATATGAGTTTTATGTTTGTAATAAATTAAACCTGATGGGGCCTCATGCATGAAGTAATTGAAACCATAATTTCTGCAATTTTGGAAACAAAAATGTGTGTGTCCACTGTACTTTATCTACATCATATTTATCTTATTCAAATATTTTTAAAAACTCTTTTATCAATTTTTTCTACTTCTATACAAAGTATTCCAATATATTCTGTTTATTTTTCAGTCTTTTTTTTTTTAGTTTTTACTTTTAAGACACGAAATTTTTATAAATTTTGCGATAAATAACGTATTTCACTATCATGCTTATAGTTTCTCACTTTTAATTATTACGGTTAAATTTATATTAATTGTTTTTAAGTAAAGATTAATTATTTTTTAATAAAAGTTTAATGCATAAAACCTATTCCGGGAATTCGTGTAATAGAACTAAACAGAAAAAGTGCCAAACTTGGCAATTTTTAAATTTGACAAGAATCGAAAATTAAGGGACCAACATTTCAAAAAATGTTTCAAGAAAAAAAAAACCGAAAGAATCTTCATTTTATAAAATGAAGCAGAGTATGCAAAAGTTTTTGAAAAATAATGCAGAGGAAGTTTTAGAAGAACAATATTTTGACAAGGAAATATTCAGAGATAAATCAACATTTGTTCCACTTCTCTCTTGCTTCATAAACAACTTATACTCTATAACTTAAATTTAAAGGCATCTATATAGTAACATAGTCCATGAAAGTAATGCCATAAAAAAAAAGAAGGGAAAATGAAGTGAAAATTGAAACTTTGTGCTTAGAAATTTTTGTGAAAAATATTAAACAGAATATAACATTAAGCCAAAGAGTTGTCATCGTTAAGACCAAGGGATAACAATTGAGTTCTTTAAATTTTCTGAGACTAATTCATCGAGCAAACTTTAAAAGCTTCATGAACAACAGGAACTGTTACTAGCTACAAGCATCTCATTAGCTCTCAGAGCTTCTCAAACTTTCAATAGTTACGACCCTATTTTCCCTATCCACCGCTTAAAAATAATTTTTGTGGTACTTCCACAGATTAGTTTATGTAAGAATTTATGAAATTTTTGAATACTTTTTTGTGCGTTTATTTTAAAGCGGTCCCTATCTACCGCAAAAGAACAGGTTCAACTGTATTCATTTTGTACATGTTACTTTTAAGGAATAATATTTTAAGTAATAGGATAAACATTTTGTTACTTTTCCTTTCTACAGTTATAAGTATGTTATATGGGTGTAAATGTTTCTTTTATTGAAGTTAACTTCTTATGGCACGTTGGAGAAAATTTTTCGTTACGCTTTATGCTTTACCAGTTAAGGTTACGCGATGAAAGTCAGTTAAAGATGTATGAAGTTCTGACTTTTACCACGTTTCTAGGCCGCAGTAGCCGAGTGGTATAGGTATCGGACCGTGGCTTGCCTTGTCATGATAACTAACCCAGTACAACTAAAGGGCAGCCACGCGTCGCCAACCCTGTCGAGAGCCGTGAAACGTCCCTCCCGCTGGTGTGGTAGTTAGAGACAGGGGTGCCAGCTCAGGTGTCGTCCACGTCATTTGACCGGCGGTCCAAAAATTACGTGGTCCGTCGCCAAAAGCCCCGTGTAAACAGTGGACGTTGAAGACGTCCAAACTCCAATCAAATCATTACCACGTTTCTAAAAAAATCTGTCGCAGCCAACAAAATATTCACATCATAACCATGAGGTACCTATATGGCATTAAACTAAAATGAAATTTCAAAACTCTAATAACAGTTTATAATAAAATAAATGAAACTCAATTGTATTGAAGCTATTTTAAATAAAAATTTGCGGCTTCAGCGTAAATAGGAACAGTAAAAATAAATAAAAAAGAAGGTTAAGATTGCCGGAGTTTTTGTGTAATGCAATAAACTAACCTGTTTTATTATAAATTGGACGAAACAAAAATTCATTCTACTATTTTATCAAACTCAGACAAAAAAATTTTACATAATCAGAAAGATCCTTTTCTTTCGCCACAATGATGTGCGAATAAATTTTTCGCAAAAATAATATTTATTTTATTTCACGATTTTTCTAAAATGAGTCAAATTGGTAATGTTTTTATATGTTTTCTAAACCGTTCCAATTCACTCTTCGCATTAATGAATTGATATTCTACCCTACAAAAATTCATGATCTCTTTTAGAATCAGTTATTTAAAAAAGGGTAAAAATTTTTTTTTATATTTTTAAAAAATACAAAAAAATTATAAGTAAATATTAAATAGCTTCTACTTATTTATAAAGCTATTTCAATTAAACTTTTTTTCTTGTGTGTATAATGTCATAACCTGCAAAAAGATTGTAAAAATTGCTTAAAAGTTACGGTTTTTAAAATTTTTTTGGCCTTTTTTCGTCTATTAGGCTTTTTACGAGAATAAAAACTATTCTAGATTTTTGTTTAAAAATTACCATTGTTTTCAATCGATGTCTGAAGTTGTAAGCCTTTAACTTTAAAATCAAGCCTTCAAAAATTAAAAACTTCAATAAAATGCACGATTTTACGAAAAGCCAAGCGTTTGGCGAGGAAAACAAGTTTCACGCCAAATCGGCAATCAACATCTGCTTCATCACTTCCAATTCACATTTTCTTAGGGGTTACATTAGAAAAACTGGAGACAAATGAAAATCACTGATTTTGGCGAGGGAAAAAATGTGAATAAAAAATTTATTTTCCTTTCAATAATGACATCTATTTAGCAACATTACTAACTACTTACTATTACAAATGTAATACTTTTCAAAAAAAAAAAGAGAAAATTTAATGCCCAAAGATGATTTCTATCTATTAAAGAGAATGTCTAACGAAAAACACACAAACAAAAAGGTCTTTTACTTCATGTTATTTTGCATCTTTTATCATCATATCCAACTCCATTTCAAAGATTTTTTTTACTAGCCTTGCCGGATGCGGTAAAACATTCGTCGTTAAACTTTTGATGGAAATTTTTAACCGCTATACGAACAATGGTGGATAGTGTCATGCATATATAACTTGTGCTTCAACTGGTAAAGCAGCAGTAGCTATTTCAGGAACGTCTGTTCATACAGCTTTAAAAATTTCTTGATCAAGATTACTTCCATCACATTCTAAGACTACTCAACAATGCAGAAATCTTTTCAAGTACACAAAACTCATAATCATTGAAGAGATAAGAAGGATCAGTGCTCAATTATTATTGAAGGTTGATTCCAGATTAAAACAAAGAACGGGAAATTTTCAGTCAAATTTTGGTGGATTAGATATTATTTTAATAGGAGATTTAAATCAATTGCCACCAGTTCGTTCTACGCCCATCTATAAGCAACCAAAACAGACCATTGTTGGACAGATTTTATGGCAAAATCTAAAATTTTATGAACTAAATGAAGTCATGCGTCTAGCTAATCAACATTTTTCTTCTATACTTACAAAAATTGAAAACGGCGTGCAACTGGATGAAATAGAAATAGAAATCTAATTGAGTCTCGTTTTTGTATTGTGAAAAGAAGCTGAATTAAGGTGTCCTCAAGATACACCTTATTCAACACTAACAATTCTGTCAATGAGGACAATAATGAAATAATGAATGCATATGCGAACAGAAAACTTCAACTGCGGATGTATATTTGGTTGTACTTAAAAAAGAAAAAAAAAGCTTAACGTCAAAAATATATAACATGTCTTTAAATTTAAAACCAAATGGTTGCCTTTTCCAATTTTGTGAATAAAATTTTTAAAATGAACCTTTTGATTGACTAGGTTTGCCAAAGGGGAGTTAGGCTAATTTATGTAAAAAAACAAATGATGAAGGTTGGTTAAGAAATACGGCTCGGTTTATATTTACCCCAAAAAGGGGAAAATTAAAAGGGGAAAAAACCATTTCGCCTTTCTCTCAAAAAAAACAAAAATCAACGACAAAATAAAAAACTATGATTAGGCCTTTTGATTCTTAAATGATATTCAGTACAAAACCAAATTTCTTATTTTAGCTTCACAAGACTTTGATAAAAAAAGTATGAATTGAAAACCCCTAAACAAAATGGAAAGAGACTAATAATAATAATAGTTTTCATAAATGTGCGTTTTTTTTAGTATTATTTTAAAATGAAAATTTGATTTATATTTTAAAACCCCCCCTTTTTATCCTAATTTTTTTTTAAAAAAAAAAATGAAAATCTATTAATTTATATAAAAATTTTTTTTAAAATAAAACTTTTTTATACAATTCAAACATATAAGCCGAAGAATTAACCCACCACGTGTTCACCGATAGAAAACCAAATTTTCTTTTTAAAAAGCATTAAAATAAAAGTTTTAATTCTAAAAATATATATATATATATTTGTTTTTATATATTTATATATATATATCATGTATATGCGTGTATATATACTGTATAAAAGGAATATGAACGTAAACCACGATTTGGACGGTTTCTATAACAGTTTTTTTGTTTTTTTTTCCCGAAAAAAAAGAAAGTTCTTAATGTTAGTTTAAATTATTAGGGATTAGGGAATTTTCAATTATTCTTCTAATTTTTAATACTTCAACCAATATATTCTAATTATAATTTTTTTTTTGCCCCCTTCCATACAGTAACAATGTATTGAATTCAATAATACTTTACTTTTCCCCAAACGCTACAGTACTACCCCCTTTTTAAATTTAAGTTCCACTCCCCGTATGTAAAAAAACTTCTGGCCAAAAGCATTTAAATTTTTCCCCGAAGTATATATGGGGCGTTCTGAAGTACGATCTTTTTTGTGTACTGCCCAAACCCTTTAAAAATTTTTCCGAAGGCTTTGAAAAAACATTAAAAGGACCTTAAGGATTTACCTTGTAAGGGGTTTACTTATTTCAGAGGATTTGTTTTTTTATTGCCCCCCGACGAACATCACATAAGTGGGAAAAAAAATGACATTGTGGGGGCGAATCACGTAACTTTTTAAACGGCAGTTAAGGGGTAAATTATAAAAACCCTAAAAATTTATCAAGATGATTCTTTAAATTTTTTTATATAACCTTAAAATACATGTTTTTGATATTACAGGTAAAATTTAAAATTTTTTTTAACTTACTATTTTAAAATACATTGTGCAAAATTATTTTCTTCTATACGTGTATTTATATCAGTGTGAATGTGTTTTTTTTTTTTAATATTAAAAAGGGATTTTTTTTTGTTGACTTTTCATTAAATTAATATTTTTAAAAATCTTTTGTTTCCTTTTTTTTCAATATGCCGCGCCCTCCTTGGAATAACCGTGGGGGGGGGCCCCACAGTTTCGAAACGCTGATTTAAACATGTACATACATGACACGGAGTCTCTCCCCGAAGGGAAATTTCCGGGGCGTGCCCCCCCTTTTGGTCATGAAGCTCGAAAGATTCCATGCTTCTCAAACTTAATCCGTTATGAATATTTTGAGTGGGATTAATTAAATTGAATAAATCCACCATCGTCTTAATTCTTATAGATAAGAGAATTATCAGTAGAAACAAAATTGTGGAATATTTAAAAAGTAAATTACTATTATTTGAACTATCCTCCTGTTTTCTTCTAAAACTATGCATTCAAATTTGGGGAGAGAGCCCTTCTGGTTTTATTATTACTGTCGCCCTTTTCCGGGCCGTTTTAAACTAAAATCGTTAATTTTTCCTCAAATTGGCAAACATTTTTTTATGATTTTATTTTATAGCCATTTGTGACAAGCTTTATATAAATATCAGATTTATCATTTTCCATTCACTAGAACAAATCTGTGTTTTAGTAAAAGATTCCACTACTTTAAGCAAGATGTCATACTTTAAAATGCGTTTTACTCGAAATGTGTATTTTTTTTTTCTTTTTTGAAAATGCTTATAGTGGGACAAAAAGGGTTGTAAAAACGTGTTAAAAACAAAAAAGAATTTTTTTTGTTTGTTTATTCGTGTATTAGTTGAAGGTTTTAACCTTCAAATTTTTCGATCCTTTTTTTTTCAATTTTAAGTCCTTTTTCCGGAATATAATCACTGTTTTTTTGCAATTTTATATAATAACCAAGAAAAATAATTTAGAGTTTTTTTTAAAATTAAAAACCCCCCACATCCCGAAAGTCATTTCAAAAATGAAAAGTAAAGCAACACATGAAAATTTGTTTATAAACTGTTTGAACAGAATGGGACCCGTTTATATAATTTTTGTAAGTTTTTACTCATTTTTCCCCATTTTAGTAATAATAGTTCATTTTCCTCTTCTTATTTAAACATATTTTTTAAAATACACTAAATAAATCTAAAAACCACAAAAAAAATCGCCATAGCTCCACTTTATTTTTAAAAACAAGTTGTCGCAAGTAGTCGGATAGCTTTAAGCAACACAAGGGCTTCTGACGACGGACGGCATAATTTTGAACCACGATCAAGTGACGAGGATGACATCGGAGCCGGCACTCCACTCCCCCTACTTTCACTCTAATGTAAGTGCCTCGACACATATAACACTCATCTGCCCCTCTTCATGGCGGGTCTTCAGTGCAATAGGTTTCGAACCTGGGACTCGACCATGCTAGCTACGATCTCGCCACAAAACCATTTGGCTACTGTGGCCTTTTGATTGAAAAGTATGGTTTATTATAATTTATGTAGGATATCCCATTTGTAAAAGGTTAGATCATATCCTTTACCGAGGTCGGCAATTCTAATCAAAACAGTATTCCACATCAACGCCATCTAGCATCCCTTTTAAAACGCCGTCATTAACCTTTTTTGCCAAAGGCCCACTAACACCCGTCGAGAAACGTCGTATTTCGCGCGTCAACGCCGTTCGTCCGCGCCAGGCAATAAGTCTTAATAGCACCATAATGAGTTCTATCGTTCGTCCGCGCCAGGCGGTAAGTCTTAATAGCACCGTAATGAGTTCTATTTAATCTCAATTGCCTCCCTTAAAGTAATGTGATCTAACTTACTATTTTTCCCGAAAATATTTATCTAACTTTTCTATTCTTTGAAATATTCCCCATGTAAATCCCCTATAATTTAAATGATTTAGTTCTCAACCAGTTTCTTTCTTATAAACTATGTTGTCTATTTTATTTCAAAATTAACTAATACACCCTAAAAACCCCTAGACACCACGCCATAAAAACCCGCTATCTGAAGGATCCCACCTTTGGAAGATTTTGGTTGGATTCCCACATTTATGCATGGGAAACGACATATTTTATAGGTTTGATTCATAAGGGAATCAATATTTTACTTAATTTTACTATCAATATTTTTTTAATTATTAATTTATTAACTGTTTATTATATTTCGTTTTGCTTCTTACATTTCAAAGCACAAAATTTTAAACCTGTTTCTATATAACATGAAACAAGCTCCGTAGTATTTACGCAAAAGTAACAACTAACGAATATTTTATAAGCGAATACAAAAAGTATTTTTTGAAATATATTTTAAAGAATAAGTACTAGTAAGTATTGGTACTACGCTATAGTTCTCTCAAATTTAAACAAATAGTACAGTGAATAACATATATATATATACGTCGTATATCCTACGACTACGGTAACCTAAGTTTGCTTTTGAATTACCAACCAATTTTGAAGAACCTACTATAAATGGAATTTAAGTAGGACAGTTTTAAAGTCATTAGTATTCAAAATAAGAAATGTAAATGTGGCAGGGAAACGATGAAATTAGGAATTTGATAAAATCCCTGAGGTATATCAACAATTCACGGGAGATTGTAAAATAATTTCTCTTCAAGGTCATTTCCTTGATGAAAGTAAGGGATTTGAACAAATACGTGATCTGTTTCAGTGAAATGATGAAATAATATTTCAAAAGTTTAAAAGTGTTTATTTAACAAATATGGTGCATTATATTAAACGTAGAAATAAGTAATACAACAATAGTAATGAAATACAAATTATTTATTCGAAACTAATTAACAAATAATTATAAAATTAGGCTGGTATTTTTTTATTTGTAACATCACATTCCTCTCGGTTGCTAGATATTTGTCGGAATGATTTCGTGAAAAGGGATTGAAATGTATAATAGGAAACCGGGGAAGTGCACGCAGTGGCGTTGATCGACTTGGCCTGCCCCCTCCCCTTCATAGTTTCTTTACTAATGATGACAACTTTTGGGGAGGGGGCTTCACACTAAAATATCAATCCTCATGTTAATTCTATGGTACCATTTTTTTAGATATGGAATTGATATTTGAGAAATCGATAGTACTACCTGTTTGGTTACGAAATACAAGGACTCAACCCTCCCCCAGGTGCCTCCCCCCAACCGAACAGCATTTTGCCAATGCAAATCCTGAATAGTTCATCTCAAAAAGTTTAAGGATTTCATAAAATCACTTTCATCAGGGAAATGACCTTGAAGAGACGTTATTTTAACATCTCCCGTCAAGTGATCATATCCCTTAGGGATTTGATCAAATTCCTAATTTCGTCATTTCCCTACAACATAAAAATAATAAATCAGATACATTACCACACACAGGAATTTTTCGAGAAAGGGGGGGTCATTTAAACTTTTTTTTTATCGCCCCCCCAAGCCCCCCAAATGTTTTTGACTTTTGTCTTTGTAGGAATAAAAATTAAAAAAAATTAATTACTGAATAAGTAATTAGCGCTATATACTATCTGTGTGTTCGAATTCATTGAGTCAAATGGTAAAAAACAATTTTTTTAAAACCCTAGTTTTTAATCATCACGTGCCTTAAGTAGACAAAAAAAAAATCTATATTAGTACGAAGTCTGTCATCTTGTAGCAGAAATGACCTCTTCAACTCGTCTTGGTCTCCACTAGTGTAGCGTACATGTTAAATTCATCATCGTGTAACCATACTTATGTAGATGTTTATTTTTGGTTGCCCAAAACTCAACTAAGGATTTTTGAGAATATGACATAAATTTTAAAGATTTGGGGGGGTGAATTAATAGACCAATTTAAACATTTTTATTTTTATCTCCGCATAAAAATCGGGCCCAACATCGAATAGGACAAGAAGCCAAATCAAGTTAAATGTTCCGTCAAATGTTTCCATGAAAAACCCCACCGTAATTTTTTTATGTTTTAATAAATCATCATCCCTTTTAAAAAGGAACTAACTTCCAGTGCCTTTGGGTTGTGAAAAACCCAAAACATCTGTTTAGAAGGTGTTTTGCAGTCTTTTGGGATATGATCTCAGCGGGTTTCAACTTCATTATTAAACTCCGTTAGTACCCCCTGCACAAAATAAATGCGTTTCATTACTGAGAATCTCTTTCTTCTTGTCGTTAACAATCTAAGACAGAAATTTTTTGCCTATGCTAAAAGTTTTTTCATTGTTTTCTAAATTAAAAATTGCTTTTTTCTCAGTTTTGATGCCTGTGGTCTAACTTCCAGAACCCTTTTCTGTACAGTTGAGATACTCAAGTCAACACCATATAATCCAATTAATCCTTCGAAGGTCTGTGCTTGTCTAATTTTGATTTATTTTGCTATTTTTTATTAGAATTTTATCAGTTCTTGAAGTAATTTTCCGTCTGAGCCTATATTTTTCTTTTCTCTTTGGAACGATGATCAGGAATCTTGAAATGTTCTTAATATTCTTGAAACATTTGATTTTCCCACACAAACAACCGTAGCTATATCTCTCACAATCCAGAAGTGCATTTATTAGCGATTATTTTAGAACGCTTCCTCTCGGAGTAATATCCATCTCTGAACAAGCAAAAGTTACACATGGAACTTAAATTTATATAACCAGCTACCACACTGAAAGGCTCACAACCTAACCCCTAATATACTAAAACGAATCAAGCGAGTAAATTATATTCAAGGTCGATCCATCACCTAACTTCTGGGCAAATATAACCGGTTTGAGGAGGTTCGGAGCATAACTGGTAACACATACCAATTCAAACAAGAAAAAAAATGTTTGTCTCAATTAATTCGAACAGTAGGGTAATCAATAAAAGAAAACACAAAGTACAATTACTTAATTAAATTTTACGTATTATATACACAGAATTATAGTCAATCGAAAAAAAATCTCATCAAATATTTCCCGCTTTACAATTTACTCCTCCTTTAACTGGGGGCTGCGGTAGCCCAGTGGTCAAGGTATCGGATCATGGCAGACATGTCATGAGTTCGAGCCCAGTACCACCAAAGACCCGCCATGTAGGGCAGCGATGCAAGTTAAATCTGTCGAGAGCTGAAACGTCCTCCCGTTGGTGTGGTGTGGTAGTTAAAAGAGTGGGTGCCAGCTCAGGTGTCGTCCACGTCATTTGACCATGGTTCAAAATCACGTGGTCCGTCGCCATAAGCCCTCGTATAGCTGAACAGTGCGACGCGTTAACATTCACTCACTCCTCCTTTAACTGATTTGTTGAAATATGCAAATTTTTTTTTTAATAAAGAACGAAGAAAAATTCTAAATTACAGGGAATAGCAATGTATTGTTAAAAAATGATCCTTTCGATCGGTTTATTTCTTAAAATTGCCAGAAGTTTAATTGTTACATTCTATTAATTTACGGAATAAACTTTCTAATAAAAATTCGGATTTGAGAACCATCAAAACTATAATAGCTTATCTAGATTACAAGCTTTGAGATTTTCATCATCTATTTCTTACTGCAACAAGACTTTAAAATCTCGTTGACTCAAAAAAAAAAATTCATTTTTTTTTTAAATTTTATATCTCATTAAATTTTTAAACTTCTTATTTACAAACCTTAAATGCAAATTATTTGCATGGAATGTTTAACTTGGAATGTACAAGAAATTGAAAATTTAATCATACCTCGGAATAATTATGTTTCAAATAATCTTAAAGATTCATTTTTATTAAACTTGTTTATCCTTAAAATATATATTGCATTTAAGATAATCTCTCTTTCTCCAATTACTTAACATTTCTTTCATATATATTAAAAAAGTGTTACAAAGCCAGTCATATTGAAACAAATGTAATATACTATGGATGTATACTATTCGTTGTCTTAAACAGGGGTCTTCAATCTTTGTTCCGTGGTCGCGGTAGCCGAGTGGTATAGGTATCGGATCATGTCATGCCTTGTCACGAGTTCGAGCCCAGTACCGCTAAAGACCCGCCGTGTAGGGCTGTGATGCACGTTAAATTTGTCGACAGCTGAAACGTCCTCCCGTTGGTGTGGTGTGGTAGTTAGGAGAGGGGGGTGCCAGCTCAGGTGTCGTCCACGTCACTTGACCATGGTTCAAAATTACGTGGTCCGTCGCCAAAAGCCCTCGTGTAGCTGAACAGTGCGACGTAAATATTCAATCAATCTTTGTTCTACCGAGCCCCGGGGTTTACGAGTCAAATAAAAAAAATTGAAAAGAAAATTATCAATGTGTGTGCAAAATGGATTCACGTTCTCTATGAAGTTTGTGTACTCACTAAAATTTTAAACCTCATACCTGTCATTAAGAAACTGAAAAATTTACTTCTACATAATAACTTTATTTTGCAATACTTTTTAAACTTTTATTATAAAAAAAAAAAAAAAAAATTTTTTTTTAAATATTACCTACTAGATTGTAAATATTTTATTGTTTACTATCCAGGGTTCCATGTGACAATTGTATACTCGTTAGTACAATGTCTTGCAAAACTAAATAGTTTTCAAATAGAAAATGTACCTTTTGACATTTGTTGAAAAAAACACCTACAATAAAGAAGAGGGAACAACTTATGGACTTGAAACTCTGTATTTAAGCAAGAACAGCTCCTAAATCTTTTATGTTGTAAATTTATGCAAAATACGCAGTATTTCTCTAAACTCAATACCATTCAAGACAATGTGTTTAAGTGATAAAAATATTTCTCACTATAAGTGGCTACGAAAACAAAGTATAGAAATAAATGAAGCTTTGAATATGTAATGCGATTGAAAAGTTAATTTAATAGGCCCTGGAACCCCGACATTTGTTGAAAAATCACACAAGCACATTTTCCCGGTTATAAACATAATGGGGGTTGGGGTAAAACTTGGATCACTGATTGATATTATTAATGAGTAAATTATATTCAAAGTAGATTCATTTTGTTTTAAATATATGCAATATTTTTTAATTGCCTTTACAAAAAGTACCTATAAGGTGTTTATCTACTTTAAATATTATTCTAAGATATATTCTTCTAAAATATTTGAGTCCCCTTTTCTATATTATGAGGTTTGCTTGTGATTTTAAATCTTGAAAGAAATATAACTACACAAGTCGTACTGAAAAGGACACGTGTAGTTTCTTCCGAATGATGATCATCGGAAATTGTTTTCTGTTCGGGAGTTGAGGGAAGTTTAGTCCCCTTTCGACGTATTTTTCTTTTAAGGGAAAACACGGGCGTCTTTCTTTTTCGTGTTTAGTTGCAAATTCTTTGAAACACACTTCACATTTCCATTTGTTTTCCTTTTACGGGTTGCAATATCTTTCCTCGAATAACAGTTTGGCTTGTGATTTTCAAATTTCGATTTCCATGTAAATCCTTTCGAGCACACTTCACATTTAAATGTGTATTTTCCTGAATGATTAATTTGACAACCCCTTGTCAGGCCATCTTTGAATTTAAATGTGTTATCACAATCATTGCATGCAAAATCATTGTCTTCTTTGTGAGAGAGCATATGACGTTTTAAAGCGGATTTGAAAGCAAATCGTTTTGCGCATATTTTACAGTTCCATTTATGCTTTCCCGAATGTTGTAGACTATGTTTCTTCAGATCACCTTTATATTTAAAATTCAAACCACAGTCACTGTATTGAAAATTTCGAATTTTTTTGTGATTGCAAATGTTTACGAAGGACACTTGTTGCGAAACCTTTTTCGCAATCTTGGTTCTGAAATGGCCACTGGTTGTTGTGTTTGTAAAATTTTTTAAATAGTGTAAATTTTGTATTTTGGGTGTTTAATGTATTTATATTACTCTATTTTTGTTTATTTCATGTTAAAATTGTACCATTCAAAAAGCAATGCCGCCCCTTACGTTTAATGAGATCCAATAAAAAATTGGGAAATCTTGGGGGTAGAGCCAAGTTGGCATCATTTTTGGGACCGGGGGGCCCAAAATTTGGGACTTCGGACCATGTTGGCGAGTTCGGAACCTCTGGAATCTTCTGAAAGTAGTGGATCCCCCCCAATGTGTGTCGGGAGCAGCTATATATATATTTCTGGAAGTTTCTACCCGCGCTTATAATAAGATGCTCGGGGGACGGCGATGAGTCGGGATTAAACCAGATAGTGGAGGATTTTTTGACTGGGATTAGCCGGTGTGCTTTGAATCTTTCATCTTTATTTTTTAAACACTGGTTATTGTGTTTAATTGTGTTGAAGAGGGAAGGCCTTCGGAGATTTACTCTGTGAATATTGCTGCTGAATCCTGTATTTAAAGGATTGAATTTTTTTTAATAAATTCGCATCGCTCTTGAAGCACTCTTAATTTTCTTTGTGACTGTTTTGCATAAAATCCTCGAACCCTCGGATCTACGTAACAGTATGAATGACCTTTCCACTGAGAAAAGAATTTAAACACTTTCTTGCATATCTCGCAGGTATACCAGTTCTTTTGCTTCTTTGTTCTGAATAATGTATAGAAATACTTGTTGCACATTTTGCACAATTCTGCAGAACTAACCCCAATGCTGTACTTGGAGCTTCTCCCCTACTTTATTTTACATTGCTCGCACACATACTCGATTTTTTTCTTGGGTCGATAAATCTTCACTTTCAGACATGTGTTGTCAAAGGTTTCAATTATACTATTCTTCTATCAGTGAACTGTGATAAAGTAAGTTAAAAAACATTTAATAATTGCCCAATTTCTACAAAAGCTTTTATGATATAAGAAAAGAGGGGGGTTGCCAATTCTGTTTTGTTAAACTTCTTGCAAGCGATGTCTTTTTTGTGTTGGTTCGCTTGAACTGTGTTGGCAAACGATTAATTTTTCGCTAAAGCCTGAAATTATCTCCGTCGCTCATTGGTGGAGGAAACCGTATTTAATTGGAAACAATAAAGAACTTAGAAAACGATAGAGAACTTAGCTTTCAGTATGCTCCAAGAGAAGGAAGCGCATGTTGGACCGGGGTCTCTGAGGTTTTTGCGTTCGCAATTCTACTTTTTTTAATCTGTGAATTTTAAGGAAAAAAAACTCTGAAATTGGGGCGTTCTTTTAAAAAGTGAACTGGATCACCCCCCCCCTCACGGGGGCCCAACTCTACAGTCTTCAAAGCTGAGTCTCCGATCGGGTGTTTTGGGGCCCCGGGGGAGGGTATAGGATCAGACCATGGCTTGCCTTTTCAGGGGTTCGGGGCCCAGTACCACCGGGGCCCGCCCCGGGGAGGGCGCGATGCAGTTTAAATCTGTCGAGAGCTGAAACGTCCTCCCGTTGGTGTGGGTGGGTAGTTAGGAGAGGGGTGCCAGCTCGGGTGTCGTCCACGTCACTTGACCCATGGTAAAAATTTTCCGTGGTCCGTCGCCAAAAGCCCTCGTGTAGCTGAACAGTGCGACGTTAATATTCAATCAATCAATCAACCGATCGGGTGTTCCCAATCGCTCAGAGTTACATTTTATAAATTTTATGGGGTCCACCGACGCAAAGGGTGCGTGACGATCCCCTTTAGAAAAAATGCAACAGCATCCGGTCAAAGGGGCAAATATAGAAATTACCAAAACAAAATAAAACGGGGGCCGTCCAACCTCTTATCAATCTATACACCAACTAATAATTTCTCCCAGTTATTCATCTCAAATCACATCCTATTGATCGATGTTTTTATAACGACTGAAACTCGTTCTACCTGGTTATAAGAAAAAGTACAATAATTTCTATCCAATAGAGTTTAGAAGCGCTCAAAAAGGGATCCTTTTCGGCACACAAAGTACCTATCATATAATTACAGATCAGAAAGTACTAACTAATGCACCGTAAAAATTTTGTACAAGTGAAAACTTTCAAAAATCATTAAAGTTCAGTAAAACTTTGAGTGTGGGTTTTATTAACGTCGCTCTATAAGACAACACGAGGGATATTGACGAAGGACTTTGTTATTTGGAACCTCGTTCAAAGTACGACACTTGAGCTGGCACCACTCTCCTCCTCCAAAATACCGCTCTACACCAACAGGAGGACATTGAGACTCTATAGATTTAACGTGCATCAGCCACCTCTACACATTGGATCTTTAGTTGCATCTGGACTCGAATCCCCGACTCTTTGGCCACGAGTTCGAGACTTCGTACTTAAGGTATCCTACTACGTTCGGAACAGTGATTTTAAAAAAGCGCGTAAATGGATAATTTTCATGATATTTAGTGTCATTTAGAGCCCCAATTAATTAATTAAAAGTATTCAACTGTAAAATTAAGTATACACATTGTTCACTTAAAATAAATATTTAGATCGTTTTCTGAGGTCTTCATTAATATGCACACAAAAAAGTAAGACACTAACCTTTTGACATTGTCATTTTCGTTCCGAAAGAATAGTTAATCTTCGCAATCCGCTGAAAATGCCGTCAGCTGAAAACACAATCTTCTGTTATAAAACTATTCACCTTCCCGGCTAAAATACTCATCACAGAACCCGTGCTGTTATATATCTTGGAAGAGTGGATTTTAAAGAATATTCCTGCTAAATATCGTCAGAGTATTCGTAAAAGTGGTTATTCTGTGTAATTTTAAAGTGAGTGGTACTTATAAGTACCGTCGGTAGATAAAGAGAATATAATTATACATAATCCCCGCATAACACGGTGCTTCTATGACACGTATTCAATCCAACATGTTTCAAGTATTTGGAACACCCCTGTATTTCGCGGAGCATTTATAACACGGATTCCCTTTAACAGGATTAGAGATTTGGAAGTATCCCCTTCCCGAATAACATGAAATGCTATAAAAACTATTACAAGCGAACTTTATCTGGTTTGTGTGTGAAATGAGTGACATCTCCGTACAAAACATCTCAGTAAACCTGATGAAGTTTTTAAGTGTGTGGAAGATATCCCATTTTTGACTTTTTTTTTATTCGCGCGCGTACAATCTATCAAATTTTCCCACAGAATTTTCTTGTGAACTATCAATACTTCAGTACACTTTAAAATTATAATTGAGTGTCGCTTCTGGTTACGTAGATTTAAAAAAAAAAAGTATTATACTCAACCTGTTTTTCATTTTTTGAATTGATCTGTAGTCATAAACCGTGCCTGGCGTGCATAAATAAATGTCTCTTAAAACATAAATAGGGTCGGTTGATTGATGATTGATTGAATATTAACGTCGCACTGTTTAGCTACACGAGGGCTTTAAATAGGGTCGGTTAAGAGTGATTAGTGGTGATGATATAGAAAATATTTTTCATTCGCATCCACCTGTTTTAATCTTGAAATAAATATTTTTAGTAAAATTCTTTTATTACTAGCTGCACCCTGCCACGCGTTGCTGTGGCTCAGTGTGGGTAAAAAGAAATAGAGAGAAAGCACATATTTTTAGTATGTTTAAACATTTGCATATGAGGTATGATTTTTTTTATAATAAAAAAATTGTAAATGTTGTTGTTGCTAATGCCACTTGCCAGACAGTGTCAGATCAAGGCCCATGAAATTCATCGTGCCCGGCAGAAAAAGAAACCCTTTTTAAAGTAATAAAAACCGCCCAAGCGCAAGAAAAAAATCATTGGTTAAAAAATTAAACTGTAAACGAATTAGGTAAGCGCTAACTTGCCGCAATATCGTTAAAACTGTTAAAATTAAAGAAATCTAAAAAATCTAAAGAAATCTAAATCGCATGCGCCAAAAAAAAAACCCACTACCCCCTTTACTGGAAAACAAATTCAGAAGGGGTTACCAGATTTTTGGGGCGTTTATCGATTTGGCAAAAAACACTGGGCGCGAGAAGAGCCCCCCATTCGACAAATCAACCCAAAAAATTTCCCTTTTTAATAAGAATTAAAAAGATTTTCAAAAAATTTAAAGCCCTTGGGGGAAAAAACGTAGGTGCTCTTTTTTATTTGTTACAATTTCTTACTAGTTCTATTCCGAAAAAAGCTGAGTTAGGGGTAAAATGTAGTAAAAGCACACCCCACGCTTTTACCACAATGACATTAATTTTTCGTTAATCATTTTTTATTCTTTTATAAAGAATTATTTTTACTTTTTTAAAAATTTATTTTACCATAAAAACGTGTTTTTTAGTTCTTTTTTAAAAAATGATTTATTTTTTCCCTTTTTTGTTTTGGGTTTACAATAAAAAACATGTTTTTTTGTTTTTAAAAATTAAAATTTATTCGTTGTTGAATTTATCCTTTAGTTTTTATACTTGGAGCCGGAATTATGCGGTTTCCCAGAATTGGGGGTTCCCCTTTTAATGGATATTAAAATGGGTCTGAAGGGGTACTTATTCTCTCCGTTTACGGGGGCCCTTTGGGTGAGTTTTCCCCTATCATTATATTTCAAAAAATTCCGTCTCTATAGATACAAGTCTAGACTTTATTTTTATGGTAAAAAGAACATAAGGAACACTTTTTTGTTTTGTTTTATTCCTATTAACCACTAGTTATTTGTGGTTTTAGGGCTGCCCCTTTTAATTTTTTTAGTCGCTAAATCTTGAATTAGTCGCCAAATCGGGAAATAATAGGGAATTAGCCCAAATCTGAAAAGGGTTTTGCAATTAGTCGCCAAATCGGGAAAAAAGAAAATTAGTCGCCAAATGTCAAGTATTTCGACATTTGGGACTAAGGGGATCCTGATCAGACGAAAAAAATTTCGAAATTATTGTATTGTCATGGCCCTTTGACAAGTGTGCAAAATTTCGAATTAATTTGACCTTTTAAAGTGGGTAAAAATCGAGTTAAAAGATTCCATTACATACAAGTGAAACTTATAAAAGCGTGTTGAAAAGGAATTGTGTAAAATGTTTTTCATCGTGCTTTATATGTTTCAGAATACTCATAAAAATAAATCTTGACCAAATAATTTTTGAAAGTGCTTTCTGTGCTTTCCCAAATGTCATATAACTCTTTCGTATGGGAAAAAGCGCATTATTTACAACTTCCATAAATGAAAAATAAAGACATTAAAAAAGGAATGAACTATACCAGTAAGTTCGAAAAGGTCAAACAAATGAATTTTTATCTTTCTAGAATGTTTGATCGGGGTTTTTTCTTTTCTCTGAAGAGATTTTAGGTTTAAAAAAAAAAACTCAATAAAAATCTTTTATCGTGGGGTTACAGCAAATCAAAAAAAAATGTTGTTTTTTATTTAGTTATAGGACGATAGCTAATGAATGTATCGAAGGAAACCTTTATGTTTGATGAAGTAATATCACCAGATGAAAAACATAAAAAATTATATCATTGTGAATGTATTTTTTATTATGTCAGAAAGTATTTTGTTTTTTTTTTCCCATTCCGAAAATTTAAATTTTTTTAAAACCCCCAATTTTCGATATGCTCGGCCCCACATTTTTGGGAAACGCTGCCAAAAAGGAAACTGTAGGAGGATTTAACAATCATAGTTTACAAAAGAAATATCTTCATATTGTTCTGGACCATGCTACCAGATATGCTTGGACATTTCCCTCCAGAAGTGTGTGACGGGGCTTTATCGCGTCTTCACACTAATCCTATTGGGGAATCTTTTAAAGGATTGAGTTATTTCAACCCAAACCCCTTGAAAAAAAAACCGGAATATGCGGGAATAGTTAATTTTAACCCCAGTGGCGCGACAGCTCATGATGGCCAAGGCCTACTGTGCCCCAACCCCCAGTATACGTGACCATGGGCCCTGAGGTGTGAGCAGATTTTCCCCGGTCAGGAGTCATTCTAAAAGGAAACCCCAGTGTTGTTCCCAAGCAACCTTGGTACTCATTTTATCAAAAAATGAAGGGATGAAAGGTTGAGTCAACCTTGCCCAGCCCGGGGTTTAAACCTCGGCCCCTGTGGTGTGGGCAAGATGCACTAAACCACTCAGCCACTGGGCTTTTTATGCGGATTATATATATATATATATATATATATATATATAGTTAATAGATATATATTGGAGCTTTAGAATTCGCGTGTTAGTAGATTAGTATAAGAGAATAGTAGAAGAGTAATATAGAACAAAGAGACAAAAAGCTGAGATTTTGGGATCCCCGGGAGATTTTGGGGAAGATTTTAAATATAGAAGTGAAATTTAAAGGACTTTTGGGAGTGTTAAGGAATCTAAGGATAAAGATTCTGAGGTTAACTTCTCAAAAGATAGTGATTAGGATTTCAGGTGCTATTTACTTAGAATTTAGAATTACGCTGTATAACTCCTGATTACATCCCTATAAGTAAGACTTGTGTTGAGTTGATCAATATATTTAGACAATAATAAATTAGATTTATTATGGCGAATTTGGGTGATCAATCATTTATTCCTACAAATCTAGGTAACGTGGATGAAGAGATGGTACCCCCGGGGCGGGAGGTATCACAAGTGTCACTTCTGAAACTTACACAAATTGCTTAAAACAAATTTTTTCAATTGAATCCCCAAAACAACTGTTAAGTGATAGAAATGCCGCATTCACCTCTTCTAAATTTAAGAAATTTTAAAACATCATAAATAATATTAGACAATTACTAACTTCAGCACATAGACGACAATGCAATGGAAAGAATAAAAGAGTTAATCAGACATTAGTAGCAAAATTAAGATGTAAAGTCAATTCAACTACAAAAATTCCTTGGACAAAATTATTAGAACAAGTTACATATGAATACAATAACTCGCTACATAATGTTACTGGTTTTCTACCAGCATATTTAATGTTTGGAATTTTGCCATATGACTCACCATTACCTAATCAAGTAAAATTGAATTATCCATCTATACAACAAGCACGACAAATTGCAGTAAACAGAACAATTAAATATCATAAGATAAATAAACAAAGGTATGATAAACGTTATGTTGATGCAAAATTTAAAATTGGAGATTTAGTCCTATATCAAAATTTGTCTCATACCAAGTAATATAATTCAAGTAAACTTCAAAGTCCTTAGAGTGGATCGTTTAAAATTGTCAACAAACTCTCATTTGTTACTTATGAAATAGATAAACCAAATCAGTATACAGGAAAATTAACAGATATCGTGTTCATTCTACAAGATTAAAACCTTTTCATTCAAAATCTAATTTCCAATTATGCTAAATTCAGATTTATATCTATTATAGAGTGTTTTCTGAAACACTTGGGGAAGAAGGATTGTTTTTTTTAAAAAAAGTTTTTTTTAAAAAATTTGAATTTAAGACTTGTTTACATCATATGAAAATCAAAATTTATATGTAATTGAATTTGTGTATTGTATCTTTATTCATAATGAACACATTATTGAAGACTATTGAAGAAATAACTTAATTATGGATTGTATGAAAACATGGTGATGAGGTAAATTTTATGATACATGATGTTATAATTTCATTGTAAGTATTTTGATAGAAATATATTCTAAAAGTTACAAAATATTATGTGATATTCTGAAGATTTTATTGTGGTTGTGTATTTTTGAAATAAGTTGGTTGAGTAGAGTGATTCAAATGATGATAAATAAAGAGTGTGATAAATACTTGAAAATTAACATTGAACTATGATTTTTCAAAAAAGGACTGTGTGAAACATTATGACAAAAAATAATATAAAAAAATATAGTTTTAAGTCAATTCCTACTTAGATCAACAACGAAAACTTTTATTTTAGCTACTTTTTATTAAATAGTTACACTTAATATATAAATATGTATATACATTGGATAGAATAACAACATTAGGTGGTAATTAGTTTTTTTAATTATCATTAAAGTATCGTATTGTCCTTTTAATTTCAGTCCAACGGAATGCTTTAACACGTGAGAAAAAAAACCTTTTCAAGTTTTGACAAAAGTCGCCAAAAGGGTCGCTAAGTCACCAGCGTAACTGTATTTGTAATTCTTTAAATGGGTCGCTAAGTCGCCAACTTGGCTGTATTTGTAATTCTTTAAATAATTAGTTTTAAATCAATTAATTTTTATTAATTATAATTAAATTATTGTATTGTCATCCAAAATGATCCTGTATATAAAATTTCAGCTCACTTCAACGCTTTAAAATGTATTTTATTAACGATTGAAAATCCCACCAAGATAAATAAATATATACAAATATATAAATAAATACACAGTGCGAGCTAATAGTAGGAGAATTGAAAAAGAAAAAAGAAAAGAAAAGGACATTGATTTAACTTTTAACTGTGTAATTGATATATCTGAAATACACTTATTTGTTTTTCTTTGCATTTTATATTTCTAGTGATATTATGTGATGTGTGTTTATTGTGATAGCTTTATGTGTTATAATTATGTAATTTTTTTTTGGGGGGGGGGATGTCTTAAATTCATATATTTTGTTGTTATTTACTTTATATCTAATGTTTTTATGTATTTATTTAACCATTATTCCAACATTCAATACCATTTTGAATTACTTGTAACTTTTCAACATTTATCACTTTTATCAACATTGTTTATTATTGTTACACATTTAGTGTGAATTTCTCTTGATCTTATGTTATGTTGTTTAATATTACTATATTTTTGGATGTCTAATGTGAATTAATTATCTTTATCTTATGTTGTTTTTGCTTAACCTCATTATTATTATAGTCATAGTGAAAGAGTATATGATGTGTGATATTTTTTTTTAGAAAAATATTCTATTTAACATAATGCTGCATACCAAATTTTTTATATTTTGTTATTCAATATTGCTACTTTTTACATGTCAGGGTTCACTAGCCTTTTCTTCTTTTTTTATAAATTTTTATATCTTTTTTGATTTTTTTTCATTTGGGGAATTTTTTATCATTTTAAATATTTTTTTTTTATCCTCCCGGGGGCTTGCCTGTCAAAATGGGGCAACCTTTGGGTGTGCCAGGCGGGTGGGGGATTGTCAGGTTTAAAATTTGGGTTCAAAAAATTTAAGTAAGTAATAAATAAAAAAAGAGCGAACTCTTTTCTATCGCGTAGGATTTGTGGGTAAATAAGCCTATTTAAAGGTAGAGTGAGCGCTGACGAAAGAGAGAGATTACTCGAAAAAGATTAGCTGGTGACTCTCTTCGCCGAGATGTTGTCTTTTGTTCCACCTGGTTGCGCACTAAGGGGCCGCCATGTTGGATTTCATGTGTTTGAAGAACAATAAAGAAGTTATTTCAGAGATGATGCTCTCCTCATTTTATCAGCAGACCTGCGGCCTGACGTGTGTGTGTGTGTGTGTGTGTGTGTGTGTGTGTGTGTGTGTGTGTGTGTGTGTGTGTGTGTGTGTGTGTGTGTGTGTGTGTGTGTGTGTGTTGTGGTGTGTGTGTGTGGAATTCCCCTTTTTTAATCACTAATTAATGTTGATGGTCCATTACTTCAGGCGAATCATTGATGGCCCATTCCTTCAGGACCCGCGTTTAAATAACTAGTTAGTTGCCTAACGGGAATCTTTTGAACTATATCTGTTAATGCCCATGTAAACCTGTTGGGGCCACATCTTGGCGAATTTTAGAATTGTAAAAAAATAATGGCACCTTGGGTTCCGCACAATTGTTTTGCATCAACTCTAATGCTTTTTGTAAAAAAATATTTTAGTTCGTTCGAAAGACTTCAACGGAAGTCGCATTAATAAAATTGTATATAATTGGTGAATTTTAGTACAGTCCCCCAAATTAAAACCCCCCATTGTGGTCCCCCGAGCGCGGGGGGAAACTTGCGTAAATTTAAAAAAAAATTTGTTTTGAATTAAGCATTCTTTCGTAAACAAAATGGAAGGACTATTTAATCAGAGGAAACACTTTTCATATCAGGTGCGGAAAAAAAAAAACCTAAAATCGTCGTCTGGCAATTGTAAAGCCAAAATCACAAAATTGCAAACCCTTTTAAAAACAAAACCCAAATGCAAGAAGTTGTTAACAAAATAAACTGACAACATTTCAAATCTTTTCTAATATGGAATGTTGAAAATAGAAATTATGAAATTCTAGAAGAAGAAAAATTTCCAAAATTGAATTGATTTTTACCCAAAATTAAAAAGATCTGGGAAACCTAAAGGTAGGCTTACAAACTTTTTTATTAAAGCATGATATTTC
>BMAV01006202.1:0-12141 GCA_019973955.1 Trichonephila inaurata madagascariensis | reverse complement strand
TTTAAAAAGGCATCCTATGCGCATTTTGACCTCGGTTTTTCTATTTTTATTTCTGTAAACCCCCTTTTTAATTTGCAAGAATATCTTTTCCCCGAATTTAGCCAAGACTTCCAAAAGTTGTACCGTTTTTTTGTGGATTGCGCACTTCCACATAATCCTGGATTTGTGGTTCGAGTCAAACCCAAAATATGATCCACCAACTCTGCCTGGGACATTCCTAATTCTAAATTTCCCCGATTTTAGAAAATTATAAACGAAATCAGTGGGTTCCTGTTTTTCTTCCTTTGCTGTGACGCGTAAAATTGTGATTGTAATTCTTTCTTATTTTTGACCGGGGGAAAAAGTTTTGCTAATTCAGCCTTGAGCTGCGCGAAATCCGTGGCTGTTTTTTTGCACTAACACCGATCCAAATATCGAGTACCAATTTGAGCTCTTCCTGAGATGACTTTTTTAAGTAAGCACATGACAGATTACTTGGGATTTCGGAACTGTATGTTGTTCTCTATTGATTCGATAAACCCCCCAGTTCCTGACCCTAAAAAAATACATTTCAGGTAGTACGTTACCCCACTGCTTTACCTAACCCAGAATTATACACGTTCGGTGTTATTGCGACATAGCCATCCTGTGATGACTATGTCTTTTCCGGATCCGCGTAAGCTAGAGGTGGGGGGTTATCAAAATGATGAGACATATTGGGTTCTTAATACAACTTTATTAAGAATAACTTATATTACTTAATTCTAATTGGATAACTTTTAAAGTGAGAGTTAACACCCAATTAAACCTTATATTCAAGTCAGATCACGCAACTAGATCATTTATCTTAATTATAATAAAAAAAACCGATTCATCTAACTTCTTATACAAAATATTCCCTTTTTGCAGATCCCCCTTCCTTCAGTGATTGAGTAATATCTATAATGTAACTGAATATGCGAAGATTCCAACTTCTTTATAATGAACGTATCTTTCTTCCAAAGCTATAGGACATCTAACTCTTGATCCGAATGATTCCACACTAAGTTATCTCAAATCCTTCCGCCCTATCATCAAAGCTTCTACCCCTTTTGAAGTATATCTCATTTACCTATTCTAAATTCGTTTGTCTTCTTGGTATTGGGTTGGAAAGGTTTTGCCATTAATCGTGGCCGTCAAAGAACTTAGGAGTTATGTTAGCAGAAGGACGCGAGAGACGTCACAATTTATAACATCAATTATAAATGCTAATTCTGTGAGGCTTAAAATTACAATTCGCTTAAAACTAATTATAATTGGAGCAATCATTAAAAAAAAATCATTTTACATTTTTGTAAACATTGACACGCACTTGGCTTTACTCTCCTTACAATTCAGCTATTATATCAATAACGTTTTATTTTCTTATAGATGAACTCTTGCAAAGAGTGGGCACTTCAGCCGGTATACTTTTAATGTATCAGTTCTGCACAGAGTATTTTATAACTAATTAATTAATACTAAATTAAAAAACAAGTTTTAATAAGTATTAACAACTTCCATGGGCTTGTCTTGGAAGTAAAGTTATTATAAGGAATGCTTTTGATTAGAAATTGACCCTCTGAGTTCTTTTTCTATAATTAGCTGATATCTGTATTTTTTTTTCTAAGCCACCGCATTTTGCAATATGTTCAATTTAAAAAATTTGAGAAAGGAAAAATAACATAATAATTATCCTATTACTTAATTTTTTTTCTTAAAAGTAACGTATACAAAATTTAATACTTATGTTATTTATTTGTATGGTTTATAATTAAGATCGCGTATTGTAGCTTTGGCGTCAAAGTGCATTATTATTGCATTCACTACATTATTAATGAAGAAGGGGGGCGCGATAAAAATTGTGATTGAAAAGGGGGGCGCCAGCATTGAAAGTTTGAGAAGCACTGGGCTACATATTTTCAAAAAGCATCTACAGACGCATATCTACAACATGGTCTGTGCCCAACAAACGAAGATACCTGGTGTGAATATAACCGGGCAATTACAACAGGTGGAGTATATAAACACAAGAACACCTTGCCATCAAATGTGCTCAATTGTATCAAAAATGTGTATAGGGAATTATCAACCCCTAACCTCCTTGCCAAATGCTTACATGGTAAGACACAAAACTGTAAGGGAAGTGTAAAGTGTATAATATGGTCACGGATACCAAAAAACATTTTTTTTGCAATTGGGCACATTAAAAACTGGAATACTGGAAGCTATTGCCTCCTAAAATTAAGGTAATATCACTAAATGTCATGTTATTGCAACATTAGGTATATTTCCAGGTTTTTACACAGCTCGAGCAATGGAAACAGCTGATCGGGAGAGACTATGAAAAGCAAATTATGACATTTTACAAAATTCTGAAGAAGCAAGGGTGAAAAAAAGGCATAAGAAATGTATATTAGAGGATACTTAAGCAGAAGAAACAAAAAACCCAAGCTATGTAGCTGGTATGCATTAATTACAAGTAAATTTTTAACTAAAATACATTTTTCTCAAAACTCACATTTTTACCATATAAGGAACATTTTTTCCTAAACTACTGCATTTAACAGCTTATAACTTTGCATAGTTAATAATAACTCTTTAATACATACTTTAATCAAGGGATTTTTAAAAAATATATATTCTGACTTAATTTATAGCATTAACAAAATGAAATTGCACTGTTTTTGGAAGAAAAAAAACCCAGATATGTGCAAAAATAATTTTTAAAAAAATAGCTAGACATCCTATCATTGAAAGCTCTGATTAAAGTATGTGTTATGGTCCAAAGAATATTCAGCAAAAAAATTGGAAATTTTTATTCTATATAGAATGTTTATATAAATGTTCCTTAAAAATACCTATTTTTAACATTACTGAGATACAGATCCCGTTTCGTGAACCTACCTTCTTATGAAATGTTAAAACCGTAGCATTACATAGCATAGCTTTTTTTCACAAACTATAATTCTTTATACCAGACACCGAAATCAAAATTCACCAACTAAGAATAATCTTAAAAACTATGTTTTTAAAACTATATCTAATATTAAAATGTATGGCTGACTATTGTTGATTCAAAAGATTTAATTTCTAATCGAACTGCATGATGCGAAGAGACATTATCGCAAATAAATTTCAAAATGCACATTATCAAGAATATTTAATTTAGGATTAGCGCTAAAAAGTCTAAGCTGCTTTTCTTTACATTAAGACAGTGTATTTGAAACTTTGGAAACTTTAGAATTCAATATAGTGTTTAGATTCCCGAATAGTAAACTTCAAATAACAAAAATAAAAAAAAATATTTTAATTAAAATCTTAAGTTTTCAACACTTCGCTCTGATTTCATATTTCTATTACTTTCGGGGGTTTTCCAAGGATTTTCTTCCTATTATTTATTCAAAAAAGTCAAGGAAATAATCCTTCGTGAATTAATTTCCAAGAGATTTTCACTTCATGACGAATATTATGCGTTTCCAGAAATAACCTTTTTTTTATTTGGAAAGTATTTTTCCATTGTTTTCTTTTTCCAGAAAAAATCTTCAAAGAAAAAAAAGTCAAATAAATGACTTTAAATGAAATGAAATGGGCGTGATAGCCTAGGTATTTATTTAGCTAATAAATATACCAATTTATTTTTTAAATTTCAGAATTGTGTTAAAAGAGCCGCAATGCAAACATGAAAATAGGAAGCATTTATATAGTTTAAACACATTTATATGAAATTAATATTGTTATTTCTACCCATGCTTTTAAGAGGAACAAGAAAAGCAGAAAAAATTCAATTCATTTTAATATATAAGAAACTTTTGCAACTAATTAATAAATAAATTATATGAAAAGAGAAAATACTTCATTTTATATAAATCGATTGATTGGTGAAGTGAGTATTAAAGTCTTCTTTCAAATAAACGGACGTAATTGGTGAAAGGCCTAACAATTTTGAATCATGGTCAACTGATGAATATGAAACCTTAGCTGGCACCGCATTCCCTAAATACCTCTCCACGTTCAATGAGAGGGTTTGGGTTTTGACATGTTTAACCAGCTTCAGCTCCTCTACAGGATCGGTACATGAAAGGGAATCAAACTTACAATGGACACTAGTATATTATTTACAGCTGCTTTGTTCAAATTTTTAAATATCTGAAGATGATGATTTTCCTACTTTAATATATTTTATTTTTGATCTTATAAATCTTTGAGCTGCGTCAGGATTTTTTATTTC
The DNA here is from genome assembly GCA_019973955.1 of Trichonephila inaurata madagascariensis. Taxonomy (NCBI): domain Eukaryota; kingdom Metazoa; phylum Arthropoda; class Arachnida; order Araneae; family Nephilidae; genus Trichonephila; species Trichonephila inaurata. The sequence continues at coordinate 7,913 of BMAV01006202.1, read as the reverse complement.
ATATAAAAAAATACCTAAAATAAAATAAACAAGGGAAAAACCCTTGAACAAATAACTTATTTAATCTACAGAATAAATACAAATCTTAAAACACACTATACAATGTTCCTGTTTTTCACATTTACTGTATATTATTCGAATTATTCTGTTTCATTTCTCCTTTAGTTATGCGGCTGCCACGTTCACCCAAAGTACTTTTTCTTTGTAATTTTTTGACATAATTTTGGCTCAAACAATTCTTACACTTAAAAATGTTGCATACGATAGCGGACTTGGTGAAAGATATTTGCTTATGTTGTCAATCGAGTTTATATTTCCATTATTCAAAAAATACTTCCCTTCACAACAAAAAGTTGGCTTCGGAGCAAGGTAGTACTGAAGGCAATTTGAATTTATAAATTTTATTTATTACATCTTAAAGTTTCATAGAAATAACGTTATTAATCACCAATAGATTATTGTTTTAGTTACAAATAAATTTTAAACCTGGCAACCAACGAATCTAATTTTCAAAAATATTATTGTAACATTGTAAAATGTCTCTTAAATTTCTTATTTGACTAAAGTATAACTACCATACAAAAATCAAGAAATTTGTTTTGTATCAATTCATTTTGTGTATTGAAGTAATTTATAAATATCAGGAATTTTTAAGAAAAAATTGAAATCAATTAAAACTACTGAGAATGAATTTTGTGATAATTGTGAGGCTCCCGTGTTTATATTGAGAATTTTTTCTTTGCAATTTGTTGTTGTTTTTCAATTCCTACTTTAGCTCACACTCTCTATATATTTACCTTGGTGGAATTTTCAATCGTTAATAAAATGCATTTTAAAGCGCTCAATTGAGTTAAAAATTTTATATACGTGATTATTTTGGATGACAATACTGTAATTTAATTATAATTAATAAAAATTAATTGTTTAAAACTAATTATTCAAAGAAGTACAAATGCAGTCACGTTGGCATCATTTTTGGCGACTTAGCAACCACTTTGGCGACTTGTGACAAAACTTGCAAAGGTTTTTTTCTCACATTTTAAAGCGCTCATTTGTGCTGAAATTTTCTATACGGTATTGTTTGGGGTAAAATTATGATAATTTGATTATAATTATTTAAAATGTGTTACCTGAAACTAATTATTTAAAGAATTACAGATTCAGCCACGTTGGTTTCACTTTTAGCGACTTGGGTCAAAACTTTAAAAGATTTTTTATCTCAAGCTTTAAAGCATTCAGTTGAACTGAAATTTTATATGCACTATTATTTTGGATGACAATACGATACTTAAAGGATAATTAATAAAAATTAATTACCACTTAATATTGTAATTCTGTCATATGTATATACATATTTATATTAATTGTAGCTATTTAATAAAAAGTATCTAAAATAAAATTTGTCTTTGTTGATCTAAGTAATAATTGTCTTAATTTTTTTTTATATTACTTGTTTTTTTTCTTTTAATTTTTATTTTGGACACATCTTTTTGGATCAAACAAATTTTCAACTTAAACATTTTGCGTCAGATAGTGGACTTGGTGAAAGATATTTGATGAGGTCGCCACTATAGCAATCTTATAAAGGAAAGACAATCATAATGGGTTGCTATGCGTATTTAGAGCATAAGAAAAATTTTTAGAACTTAGCAAATGTGAAATGTATTGTTTTCCATTTTTACTATGCATAGGGTTTTGATGCAGACATTTTGCTGCATTTTCTATTTAATTTTTAGGAGCTGTTGATGTAAATATGAAAATTTATTCGAGAATATAAGAAAAATTTCTGATTTTGAGTACTTTATTTAATAAGAATTTGTATCATAGATTCTACTGCAAGTAGGTTCATTTTCATCTCTTAAATTTGCTGATGAAAATGTGCTAAGAATTAAAGTTTACTAATTTCTTTCGAACCACTAATTTTTCTCGAACGTGTAATTACAAAATTAGAAAGAAATGTGCGCAACTGAAAGGAAATTGTGAAATGTACAGAAGTAAACAACATATACAAATTATTCAATTCCCATGATCATCCGTTCACGTGATAACTAGTTTCTGGAAATAAAAGCCCGCATATGATATCAGTGACGGATTGCAGCGTTTTAACTTTTGAAGCAATATAGCATATACAATCATACATCGTAGACGTCGACGAGCTGAATTCTAGCAAGTATTATCAGTAAAATGAGACCATATCCTGGAGTTCTATGACCTCAATTTATTCATACACGAAACTGTCACTGATGTTGGACAGGATTTGAGTACAATTCAACAATTCAAGATGAACGCAAAATCTTCTGAGAACATAGGGGAGAGGCAGTGGATCACGCATAGAGGAACACCATATTGCACTGACAGGCATATTAACTGAATGTTTCATCGAAATCCATTTGCCACGATGCATAATGTTCAAAGTCATCTGCCATTTATCAAAGGGTGCATCTGCCAGCAACGGACATTCCAGCAACAAACCTTCCACACCAGGTTGTAAGGGATGGCTGCTCACACAACAGTTAGAGATTGGAGTTCCACTAAGCAATCCGTATAGAGTTGTATGCCTGAATTAGTGTCAACGTTATTACCACAGTACAAGTGAATGACATCGAGTTTTGTTTTTCGGTGAATCCCGATTTTGTTTATGAAGGAATTACAGTCATAAACGAATGTGACTTTTTAAGGCTGCCAGCGCATATCTTCGAGGGCCATACCAGTCCCATACTAGACTTCACACTTAACGGGAATATATTTGCGGTCATTGCTTATGGAAATTACCGTTTATTTAAAATCAAATCGGTACGCTATACCTGTTAATTTTTCTGTGGTTTGGCAATTTGTAGAATTCAAACCTGGTGGACACAAACGGATGTTCTGTGCTTCTCTTGGAATAACGTTTCACTGCCCATAAATCTTGTTCGAATTGTACATGAATTAACTTGTTAAATTTGCCAAATTTTTCCAACGTACTCATTTGTTTTATCTGCAGCACGTTGTATGTAGGAGATATTAAACTACGAGTATAACCGTTCTCTGAATTTTGAAACGTTTTAAGAATCAAAAGGTATCAGTAAAATATAAATTGATTCCACCTTTTTAAATGTAAATTTTGGGATAGAAAACGTCAGTCTTTAATGGTTATGTGCTTCAAGTATTTTAATTGGTATTAAGAGAAATTTTCGAATTCTGAAATTTTTTTTCTCCAGAGAACTAATAAGCAATTTTTTTTTCAGAATGAAGTAAAACAAATTATTTTAATGTAAGGGTCCGAAAACTCAGCGATATTTATTTTTGAACGCATGTTCGTTTTAAAACTCACTAAAAGTTTTCCTAGTAGAAACTACGTTATAAAAAAACTTTTAAGAAATAATCTTTCACTAGAATAATTCTCTGAAGATTTCGATTTTATGGTAAAATGATTAACGTAATTAGAAGGACTAAATTTTTCTCTTTTTCAAAACTACTTTTCTACTGATTTTATCTCCAAAGGAAAATCTTTTTAAAATAAATTTAATTTTTTTAGGAAATAATTATGCGCGTGGGGATTGTATATATAATTCCTATATGATTGAATTATTTTTTCTAAATGGTTCAAATAATTAAGCTTACACGAAAACATGCGATGTTACACCGAATAACCAATTTAATAAATTATGAGAATGCATTAATTAGAAAATACTAATACATTTGAAATAAGTTAATTTTGTTGTTTCTTATCCAACTTAATTGACAGAAACAACTGGATTCAATCCATGAACCCGTTCGGCTTTAAACGATGAAGAACTGTAGCTGCTGGCTTTTATTGCAACTAATACAAGCCAAAGTATGGGCATGAGAAGATTAGGTCACATTGAAATTTGGGCAAGGAGGATAAACTTTAAGTCCACCACATGTCGTCGAACTCGAATGTATCCACTGCGAATTTCCGAAAAAAAAAGGCTGCCAACATGTGTAGAAACTTGTAAGCATGAACATTGAAAAAAAGTTGTTTCGCATGATTTACAATATTATGTACTTATTCCACGCAAGTAGATAATTTTAAACCCCAACGAATAAAAATATTACATAACTTAAAAGAGTGCTTTAATACATATATAATCTTGTTCCTTTAATTAAAATAAAGCTAGTTTTCAACAAAAATTTTGATGTAGTCAGTCTTTTTTTAAAATCAATGGCTCATCAATTTTACAGCATTCTTTTTGAGTGGTTTTCATAGACTATATGAAACCATAGTAATTTTACAATTCCTTTATTGTGATTACTAAAATACAGTTCTTCATTGAATTGATAGACACATATCCGTCAAAAAATCCGTTTAATAGTTGAATGCTTTCTGTGTTTTTTCACACTTTATTTAGAATTTAAACTAGGTATGAATTTTTTAGATATATTTTTCAACATTTTATTTTCAAATGCATATCAGACTGTGCATTTTAATAATTTCCAAAAAATACGTATTTAATAATTTATTTACTCGTATATTTGAATATATTTATCAATAATTACTTTTAAGATCACATTTATAGAAATATAGCTTTAGACCAAGTAAGTATTGTTTTACTTGTATTTGGATTGTTGAAAGTTAAATAATATTAGAAAAATTAACTTAATAGAGTATGTATAAAATAATACGTGAATTTATGTTTTAAGTACCTAACGAAATATAAAGAGTAATATACGTGTTGAAGCATAATAACAACACAATTTCTTGAATATAAATACAAGGCACAATCAAGGTCCTCTGTACTTTCTATACTTTAGGATATTCTTATAAAACTCATTTGAATGAGTTGCCAAAAATAAATATACAACAAAAATAAAAATTGTTACCTAAAAAATCAATAAATTGTAATGTTTGAGGCAAGCTTTTGGTATGGAACAGGTCCCTGTTCTCTCTTTATGTGAACACATCAAAAATAAATGTTCAGAGTGAATATCAATATATCACTGAAGAGAGAACTGGCTCACTGTTCTCGTATCCACGAATGCTGTTGTCCACTCCATGCCAGGTGAGCTCTTCTATAACCTGAAGTGAACAGGATGAAACTATTGGTCTCCTGGTATAAATCCTTGCTTCATCAAACCTTCCTTAAGCAGTATTCCTCCAAGCTGAAGGGCCAGAAACAGCGGAAAGATCAATTGCTAATTGAAATGCCACCTTCCCTTTATTGCATCTTATAGTCAAAGCTAAGCAGCTGTCATCCTGGCATATGGTGAAGCTTGAGAGTTCTGCAGCCATCTTGATATATTCGCTAGGGATAGGTCCAATTGTTCAATCGCTATCCATCATCTGGATGTTTTTTTTTTACACATTGTTTTCAAAGTTTGAAAAACAATTGCAAGCCTTCAGAAATAAGAAGAAAATAAAAACTGGTATAGGATAGTCTTTGAAGTAGTAATAGTATCTGAATTTTGTATGTGATTGAAATAAAAAAGAGCGATCGGACCTAATTAAATAAATAATTTAAAAAAACATATTTTTTTTGTTACGTTTACCAATTTTTATTAGAAATGTTTAATTAGTTTTAAAAAATATTCGAAAATGTATATCTCTCTCTCTATATAAGTTTGAATATTTATTTACTAATATTCTTAAATTTGTTTCATACTTATGAATTATAAGGTGAGTTATCTCACCACATGAAAAATGAAGTGTAAAAATTAGGCTTGATGAAAGAAAAAACATAGAAAAATACATATTATTTATTTAAATGTAAAGTAAATGGTGCATATTATATATTTTCTTTTTACACAAATAAGTAATGTATGATATTTGTAACAATATTTTTTCTCCTATTTTTAGTTGATAAATGAAAGGATTAGATAATCAAGTTTTGCTTAAAACATACATTTAGCCTTTCAGGGTGTGTATTCATTATCAATTAGTCTAAGCGTTCACTTTTCTTACTGTAATTATGTTCTTAGTTTTAACCGGTGTAATATATATTTTCTCTTTTTCAGATTTGTTTTTAAAATGTTTGGTTATCCAACTATTTTAATTTTAATACACATAAGACATTTAAAAAAGCCTGAAAGTGATATATTTTTTACTGAATTATACAGAGAAATCTCATAATTTTCTAAATAAATTCTGATTTTGTATATTTAATGTTTTTTAATGTGCACTCCCGGTAGAAATGATTGCATTATTAAGAAAATCAGTTTTACCATTTCTAGATTTAAAATTTATATTGGTTTTTAGTCAAAATAAAATCTAATAAGAGTTTTAAAAAATGTTAAACATTTTAATGCAAAAAATAAAAATAAAAATGGCGGTTTTTATTCAAACTTTTAAAATCATTGATCAAATTACATGAATTTGAATATTTTTGGCAATATTAAATGAAAAGTCGTTCTTCAGTGATACATAATTCATTATGTAAGTTACAGCAGCAACTTCAAATCTGTTTTGTTACTGAAGCATCCTGATTGACAGTAACATCATGTCAAGGTCCACGAAGTTTATCGCGGCAAGGGGCTAGTTGTACGCCAGTCGTTAGCCTTAGCTTTGAGCACCAAGCAGGTGACAGTACGATTTTGCTCGGTTACACCCCAATTTTGAGGGAGATTACCCTGGGGGAGGTCAGAGATCTCCCACTACTCTTCCACCAAACTCACGAGAATTCATGCGGTTCGACGGCTATTTATAGCACCCCCATGCCAAAGGCACTATACATTCATGCCTTCTCCGGGATTCGAATCTAGGCCCTACGGCACCACAGTCAGCTTCACTAACCACTATACCATATGGGTGGTTACAACAAATCTAAGAGGCACTTTTGAGGTATGGTAGGCAAAATATTTTTTTTATTTGTTACTATCATAAAAATATAAAAGAGCAAGAAAATTGTATTTCAACAACAAAAACGCAACACACTCTAATATAAATGATTATTTTATATCTTTTATAATATTAAGATGTAGCAGATTAGTAGTTTTAAATAATTTATTCAAACTAAACCCGGAATTTACGTTGAAGTGGGACACTAGTGAAACTTTTATTTTCGTTAGGCAGTTTTCTTAATGTATTACTTTACCAAAGAAAAGTATTACAAGTAACGCTATTTAAGCCCTAATTAATTTCCGTAAGATGATACAGATAGATAAATAACTTTCATGATATGTTTGCTTAACGAAGTGATTATTTTGTTTCAAAATTCTTTTGGAGCACAAAGTTTTGAGAAATCGTTTTCAAACATTCTCATCGTAAAGCCAATAGTCTTTTATTTACGTATAATTAGCAGTATGTTGAATGTGTTATATAAATATTATAATTTTTACTACGTGATTTGTTACAGAAAATAATTTATCATATAATTTGAAGAGACAAATTTAATCTAGTTACTGAAAGCCATATATTTATTCACATTTTGTTACCTAATACAAATTATGAGATTGAGAAATTTCACAATGTAAACCAGGGGTATGTAACCTATGGCACGCGGTATAATTCTCAGTGGCACTCTGCACTACTCAACAAATTTGTCAGTTTTTGAGTGGATGGAATTTGATAAATTTGTAATGGACTTTTTTATTAATTGACAACCATCTCCAGAATTATGGACATTTTCAAAATTACGAAAAAAAATTGAATGATAACTCTAAAAATAAATTTACAGCTATTTTGTAAATAATTGAATGTCATTACTGGAGGGATTTAATTGTTTGAAGAAAGAAAATTGCGCGTGTGTGTGTATTCTGGTTTTATATATCTAAGTTAAAAAAATTTCCTCGTATGAAAAATCTTTCGAGTCCGCAAAGAAATTGTTTAATTGAATACTCAAAATCGTGTCATATTGAAAAAGTCACAAATTACACACCTGATTTTGCGATATAAAAGTAGAACGGGGCAAACACTAGGTTCACATCAAAAATTTTTTTTAACTATAGAAGGGAAATACCTAAATTTTTTTGTTGTA
>BMAV01006201.1:222234-239291 GCA_019973955.1 Trichonephila inaurata madagascariensis | reverse complement strand
ATAAATTGCCATAAAATAATATAAGAATTCTTATGTGTAACGACATAGTTTTCCACAAGTCACATCTGTTTAACAATTAAAACAATCGTTGAATTAAAGCTACTTAGTATAAAGTACAACAGTTTTGAAAAAACAATAATCTTTTATATCTCCTTTTTGCTTCTACGATCAGCATACAGCGCTAATATTAAAAAAATGAACTACCTTTTATGTACTATATAATTGCACTTTCGGAAATTGCTAGAGTAAATAGAATAGATAAAATTGATGCCAACACACACAAATGAATGCAATAACTATTCCAGCCTAACTTCACAAACCTCAGTGTTTTGATATTCCTTCGACACTTTAAGTGCATATGGGTTATGTATAGGAGTATAGGAATGCATACTCCAAATTTGGCGATATTTTAGCATGATAACAATTTTATTCTGGAATACTTTTTTTCGATGGGGATTTTAATACTACATCCTTGGTAACCCTACAAAAAATTTGGTGTCGCCAAATATTGTCACTGTTATTAATGATTTCACACATGAACAGAAAAAGTTATCTACTAATCACTACTTATCGCAATTTTTGGAGCTTTTTGATTTGGCGAAATTGGTCGATCATGTAGTACATAAGTACTATTTTTCCTATCAAGAAACAAATCATGACAAACCTTTTCCTCAAATCAAATCCTACTCAGATTAAGGGTGGCTCTAGGACCGGACAAACCGGACCCCTGCCAGGGGCGGCAAATTTTAAGGACGGTATTTGGATCAAACTTGAGAAATATTTTTTTTTCCCCTTACAAATTTTTTTATATATTTTCTGAAATACTATTGGGTGTGAATTTGGTATTTCATTTAATGTATCTCTTTTTTTTATTTTGTACTCTGTATATTTAATGGCAGTTTTCTTTTCTGTTGAAGGGTTCGAGGCTGGAGTATATAATAAAGCAAGGACATGTTTCCACATCTTTCACTAGTAGCTTTCTCCCCATCCCGGAGTGAGGTCACAACGGACATTCCTTTCACCATTACGATGTCCTGTTTCAGCTATCTAAAAGAGGACAAGAGAAATAAGAAGTTTTAGTAGATAGAGAGTCACAAGAGGCGTTTTATTTTAGTCCTGAGTGTAGTTACTATAAGTTAAAACAAACGCTTGTGATCCCCACCATTGGTAGACTATTTTTCGAAGAAATTGACCTGCTTAAGGTATCCGACTACGTTCGGAACCGTGATTTTTCAAAAGCCTATAAATGGATAATATTTATGATATTTAGTGTCACTTAGATTAGAAAACGTATATAAAATTGTTTTAAAAATATTATTACAATAAAAAATTATTTAAGTACAATATTTTGACAAAAAATGAATATAGAATGACCAATTTTCTAAACATTCTCCTTTTATGAAAAATACTTCTATTATAATAATATCTTGGCTGTATATAGCTCAAATATCTGTACAGACGTTGTACTGGAATTTTTTAAATATATAACTTAGAAGTGGATGTATCCATATTTTACTACAGGAGAGGGAAGAAATTTTAAGAAAATAACGCCGAAAATTATTTCAATTTGTGATAAATCTGAAAATTATATGAATTTGCAAAAATCCTTCTTCAGACTCTTTGGAAAAGTGTTTACTTTATATAAGCAAAATATTATTATTATAGAAGCATTTTTTATAAAAGGAGAACGTTTTGAAAAAAGGTGATTTAAAGTTAATTTTTTTGCCAAAATATTGTATTTAAATAATTTTTTTGTCATAATGTCCTTACAACATTTTTATACATGCATTTTAATTTAAGTGACACTAAATATCATGAAAATTATCCATTTATGCGCTTTTTTAAAATTACGTTTCCGAACTGATTCGGATACCTTAAATAGACGAGTCCTTCTCTTTCATTTCACTCGTTTGAAATAACAAGTAATTATGTCCATAATTTCGAATTATGTTGAATTTTTTAAGACTTAAAATAATATATATAGAGAGAAAGGGGGTTAGCATTGGAGAGAAGGGCGGTATTTTCCATTTTTGTCCGGTGCGGCAAAATTGCTAGAGCCGGCCCTGCTCAGAAACAAAAACCGTTAGCTTTCAAGTGAAAATAAAAATGGTGCCCCCGGTAGCCGAGTGGTTATGGTCGCACACTCATCATTGGCGTTATAGATTTGTGAATGGTATTGATGTATGATAAATATTTATAGGTATTAAATCTCTTGGTGTCCTTTTGATGTAAGAGTTTGGAGAGCAATGTATCAGCTCAGATACTATTCTCGTCACTTGATCGGGGCTCATAAAAACTGCATCTGTCACCAGTAGCTTCTAAGAGTGACCCTGACGAAATTCGAATGATCCAAATGGAAAATTACTTCATAAATTATTCGTAAATTTTATTTCAGTATTTTGTTATGTTTTTATTTGTTTTATTTGTAAGCCTTGCATATTTAAGCGTTACTTCTTAATTATTAATTAAAAGATAAAATATGTACAGTAAGACCCCGCTTAATGCTGTTTCGGTTTAACGCTCTTTTTTTTTAATTGTGGGATAACCCGAATTTGCACGCAGCAGTAACTTCCCGATATCCGAAGCAGTTTATCTGTGTTTCATATTTTCTGTGGTGTTATACGAACGTACTTTTATCATTTCAAACATTTGTTGACGTTATTGTTACAATAAATTTAGATAAACAACGATTTCTATAGTGACAAATATTAGTATTTTTTTGATTTTATCATGGGTGATAGTAAAAACTACGAAAATAATGCTACAAGAAAAAACATTTCACTATAAACTAAAATGCAAGTGATTAGAAGATTAGATACTGGTGAGCGTCAATCTCGCATTGGTACTGCATTGAATTTGGCAAGTTCAACAACAAGGACTATTCTTAAAAATAAAGAAAAAATACTGCTATCGGCAACTGCAACTACGGCAAGCTCTCAACTAGAATTACACGTTCTAGAAATATTACAATGTATGAAATGGATAATAGACTTTCTATTTGAATTGACTACGAAACTGAACGCAATATTCATTTAAGTCAATGTACCTTCTTGATGAAAAGACAGATAATTAGAAATACAGAAGACACTGAATGATCTGAAATGTAAACATACTGACTTAGAATTTTATTTATTTTTATATGTATATTCGTTTATTATGTCTCTATATTTGTAAGAAATATATTTTTGTTTTATTGTTATAAAAAACATAATTAATAAATTTAATGGCAAAATAACTGACCAATTTTCCACCCATCTTCCCCTAACCCCATTATTTACATGATGAGATAACTTCGTTTAACGCTGTTTCATATTACGCTATACTTTAATGAAATGTATATCCTGCGTTAAGTGGGGTCTTACTGTATGTAAATTAAATGTAATATGTTAAAAAGGCTTTTTTTTGTAATATTATGTAACAATTGCTGGTGTGTTCTTTCGTTGCAGGATTAGAGGATATTGCTAAATATTAAGCTTCCAAAGAGTTTGGGAAAGAAGTATTTTTTTTAAATAAAAAATGCAATGTCTTATCATTTGCTTGTATAAAAATGAATAATTACCTATATTTACACAATGAATTGTATTAAGAACAAAATATAACAAAAAATGTATAAAATGAAATGAAACATTTTCTTGAAAAACTTTAGCAACAAAATGCTACTTATGAAACGTGACAAAAACTAATATGTGTTAAATAAACCAGGAGTTTTTGAAAATTCCTTGATCAAAAAATTTCAAAAATGAAACTTTTCCTCTTCATTGCAAATATTGATAACCCCTAAAATAATCACCTGTAGGAAACAAATTGACGATCTTTAGCAATTCCTTTATGGCAGGCGAAAACTCCATTCAGTGGCACATATTTCAGTTTCACTGTTTTATAAGTTTTTCCGTTTCAGTGAATATGTTTCTCAATATACCATAATAACACACTTGACTGTTTCAATATTTAGAAATAATAAATTCCCCATTGAAGCTACCGTAAGATTTAATACATACATAGAAGCAATTTGAAAATAGAAAATTCTCCTGCTTTTAAAATAATAAAACTTTTTTTTTCATTTATTCTTTAATCTTTTCTTCCTTTTCTAATTTCTCTATGCGTTTATCCTTATTTGACTCCGTATTATTTTTTCCCTTACATTTTTCTTATTTAAATAATATATTTTCGAGCCCTTCATCTATGTGTGAGGGAAATCAATAATAGGATTCCATAACAACGTACTATGCAGCTAAAGAGCTTTTTCATTTATGTAAGAAAAAGTATACTGCAGAATAAATCCCTTTTACGTTAATTCATAATTTTTAAATAGTTTTTAATTATTTATTCGTATTTAATTACATTGGGTTTTTTTTTCTTTGTTGTTACTATCGTTTATTTATGTACACTTACTAGAAAAAAGTCTACGTTCACGTACTATTGCTTACATAAACTACGAACAAAAATTTTAAAAACTGGAATTTGAAATTTTTTTAAAAATTATATTTTGTTTAGTTTATTTCAAGTATTGAGGATAGCTAAACTTGGTCTGCTTTCATAGCTTTTAAAATAAATGCAGGTTTATAGTGAAACTAACAAAAATCAAGTAGAAAAAGTCTGCGTTCATTGGTTTAGTAGGAACTATAAAAACTATTTAAAAAGGATAATGAGTTTGGAAGTCGTTTCGGCAATGAATTATTAAGTCTAGAGGTTTCTACAGCGCTTATCTTTTCCCATTCATCCTCAAGAACACTCTTCAGCATATCCTTGCTAGATACAATGTGTTGACGAATCCTACGCTCCAGCAAGTCCCATAAGTGTTCAGAAGGATTCAGATCAGGTTGTGACGTCTCTCGCGTCCTTCTGCTAACATAACTCCTATGTTCTTTGACGGCCACGATTAATGGCAAAACCTTTCCAACCCAATACCAAGAAGATAAACGAATATAATATGTAAATGAGATATACTTTAAAAGGATAGAAACTTTGATGATAAGGCGCGGCAAGATTAGAGATAGCTTAGTGTGGAATCTTTCAGATCAAGAGTTAGCTGTCCTATAGCTTTGGAAGAAATAGAATTTCATTATAAAGAAGTTGGAAACCTCGCATATTCAATTACATTATAGATATCACTCAATCACTGAAGGAGGGAGATCTGCAAAAGGTAATATTTTGGGTATAGGAAGTTAGATGAATCGGTTTATTTATTATAATTAAGATAAATGTTCTAGTTGCGTGATCTGACTTGAATATAAGGTTTAATTGGATGTTAACTCTCACTTTAAAGAAAGTTGTCAATTAGAATTAAGTAATATAAGTATTCTTAATAAAAGTTGTATTAAGAACCAACATGCCTCATCATTTTGATAATCCCACACCTCTAGCTTACGCGGATCCGGAACGACATAGTCATCATAGGATGGCTATGTCACAAGGTGACTGCGGGTGCATGTGCCGTTGATTTGGGACATTATACAAGAGCCAAAGCTTCACAATCTCAGCGGTGTGTGCTTAGGATCGTTGTTATGTTGAAAACAAAAATGATGATATTGGGCCGAGTTTGGTGGCACTTTCCTTTAAATTGTTTTTAGGACATCAAGGTAATCATATTTGTTCATAATTGATTCTATTTACTCCACCTTGTCAACGACCCTGTTCGCCATGCACCCCCACATCATGATTCCCCCGCCACCGAGCTTTACCATTGGTACTAAGTGCTCTTTTTGAAGAGCTGTTCAAGGTTATCTGCATACCAATTTAAGATCTTTTATGCCAAAGATGCAAACTTTGCTTCGTTGGAGAGTATCACAGTCCTCCAGAACTTCGAAAGCTTATGTATATGCTCTTTTGCAAAAGCTGTCAGTTAGTCTTTGAAATGTAAGGCTTTCTTTGAGCCACTTGCCTACGGTATCCGACCTTTTTCCAGATTTTTCTTACAGTATCCGCACAAATGTTTTTGTTAAGCTTCTCAAGCATGTCTGTTGCTATTTGAGTTGCAGTCAAACGCGGATTTTATTTTTTTCACCACGCATAGCATACTTCATTTTTCTCTGATTGTGAGTTTAGATGGACAACCTGAATGATGTGTAAGTTTCTGTATATTTAAAGTTATTAATAACAAGTTAGATAAATGAATACTGCCATCCAACGGATATGGTTATATTCCGATGACTTTTTCCATCTTTCCACATTTTCACAATGATTTTAAGCTCACTGATACTAATTTCCTTCCTTTTATTTTCCATGTCCTTGAATTGCTTCGTATATCACAAAAATGTAAAAGTTATTGCGTTACAACTTTCTTAAGCTATTTTACTTGATAATTGAATGCAAAAACTATGTTAACCTATATCGCCTGTTCATAAAAATTCCAAGAATCAAGAATATTCAAATGGTGAACGCAGACTTTTTCTGTCTACTATTTGTGTGCTTTGATACAAAACTCCCGTTAACTTACGTAGGTTTAATTCAAAATTTATGAATTCTCGCATGCTCAATATTTAAATAATAGTACAAAAATTCATGGAATTTTGTTAGCAAAAAAATATATTTCTATTAAATTTTACCTTTGCTGTATGATTTGTTGTGGGTGAACGCTGACTTTTTCTAGAAAGTGTATATATTCTACCTGAGTGTAAATTTTTTATATGCGAATAAAGAATATAATTCCTTAAAAAAAGATATTTTTTAATCAGTTACAGAAAGAGTTATTAGTAAAAAAAATGTAGCCAACGATTTATATTTTTAAATAAATCTTATAATCAAATAATTACAATTAGGAAACATTTTAAAATAAAATATAAAAGTAATCCACCAACCGATATTTTAAGAATATAAATATATCTTTCCCGTGACATTACCAGTAGACTGATTGTATGAACCCGAAAAATAATGAATGACATGTTATATCATTTTATAGTCTAGAACAGCGATACTCAACCTGGGGGATGCATATGCTCCACCGGACTTCTCTAAATGGCCCGGTCATGGCCCGTAGCACTAACAAATTCAATTATTTAATAAAAATGTATATAAAAGCGAGAAATTCTGTTAATCAAGCAATCTCATATATTAATTTTGCGATTGACGTCGCGTTGGTGCGAATTCCGAGATACCTTTTTATCTTTTTGTAATTGTAACGTTTAGTGTTAATAAATAACGGTGGAATTGAGAAAATTTCATGAGTGAAATTAATTTTTAGTTAATTCTCACGTCTTCCAAGTGAAAAATGTCTAAAGGATATGTGTCGTTTTAAGACGATTGGAATCTTAAATATTAAATAGAGAAAAATAAACTTGGATCAACAACTTGCTTGATTTGCTGTGAAAATGCTATATTTTAAAAACATAATTTTGCTCGTCACTATACCACATATATAAATATAACAATTTTGACAAACAATCAATTCATAGCCCTCCAAATTTGATTGTCATTTCTCTTGGGATCTATCTTTGCTTGCTGGCTTAAAAGATGATTTTACGTATAATCCGGATTCTTAACTTAGTGAATAGTAGCTTTCCATTAATTTCAAGACTCTTGGCTCTCTTGGAAAAAACTCTGTGAGTAAAATTTTTGTAAAATTCTTTTTTGAAGAATCCTTTTCTAAGGTAAATGTTTTTAGTAATTTTTTAGTAGTTTTCTGCTTAAAGATTTTAGAAGAATTTGTTGCAGAATAGTAGTTGGTGGTTATCTCATACTTTATGTGAGTTTTTATATACTTTGAATTCCTATTTATTTTATTTGGTTTTTCCTACCGAGTTGCAAAAGGGGAAGGCTGGCGCCTTCAAACTAGTGTAACCCCACTTATTCGGTCCTAAGTCTGAAATTGCATTTTGACTCTCTGGTTCTTTTACGTATTTCTCTATAAATTTGATCTTCATATTTTTCTTTTATATTTTTATTACGTTATTTCTTGTTTTGTTCCATATCTACTATTTTTTGTTTTTGATATATATATATATATATATATATATATATATATATATAAATTGGCTTTCTTAAAAAAAATCTTTACAAGAGAAAAAAATTTAGGGAGGAGGAGTGGCTTGGGATAATTTTAGTGAAAGGAAATTGAAATTACCCCACTACAGGGTAAAAAAGGCATAAAATCTAATTGAGTGAGTTAATTTTGATGGAGTTGAATATAGTTTTAAAATGAAACAACCAAAAAATTAATAATTTAATCGATTTCGCGTTTTTAAATATATTTGGTCTTACAACACCTTCCCCACCTCCATTATTAATCCTCATGTTGTAGCCCGCGTGAAATATTTGTCCTATGTATGTGGTCTGGAGGAAAAAAGGTTGAGTACCGCTGGTCTGGAATCTTCATATAGACTGCACAATTATTCTTCCTAATAAGAGTATAAGATTTTTTTAATATTTAAAATAAATTTGATAGGACATTAAAAATAAATAAATAATTATTTTTTAAAGTTTTGTTAAAACTTTTTAAACTCCTTAGCTATATAATTTTAATACGATATTTTTTAAAAAAAAAATATTAATAATGCTTTCTTTAACTGTGCATTTCAGCAGGTAGTGTACTTATGGGTTAAAATAATTCAAATAAAATTAAAACCACAAAAATAAGTAGAAAAATAATCAATTTGATATAAAGTTGTTAAAAGAAGTTCCATGATCAGAAACACCAGAAAGTAGAAAAGAATATGTATCACAAAAATCATATCACTTGTAATATAAGCCAGACTTTTCATCAACAATAAATAATATCCACTTAGGTGTTTTGCAAACAGATAAATGAATAAATGCATTTTCCTTCGAATTTCACTAAATTTTCAGCATAACAAACAAAATTAAGTGCTATGGCATTGTTTTACTAAAAAATAAATTTATACAAATGTTATTTAAAGAATGAAAATAAATTGCACAACACGGAAATGCACTTTATTCAAAAAAATAAAAATAACACAGAAGGAATTTTAAAAAATCTCGACAACGTTACTGACAATTTAAAACTCTTGTTAAAACAACAATGATTTCGATCCCCAAGAATCACTTTTAAAAGAACAAATTCCTAATTATTCTTTCATTTTAAATGGAAGTTCCCAAAGACTATTGTCTCGAGCTCTAACATTCATTTTAAGTCACTATTCGAACTCAGCAATCATTTCGCCTCAACGCCATTTTGTCATCCAAAGACAAATATTTCTCGTAGCTCCGGGAAAGCGTTGATGTCAGGAAACT
The DNA here is from genome assembly GCA_019973955.1 of Trichonephila inaurata madagascariensis. Lineage (NCBI taxonomy): Eukaryota > Metazoa > Arthropoda > Arachnida > Araneae > Nephilidae > Trichonephila > Trichonephila inaurata. The sequence continues at coordinate 230,105 of BMAV01006201.1, read as the reverse complement.
TATGCTGCTTTGTTGACTCAAAGTAGGATTGCTCGCAAACTGAAACTAAAAGAGATTCGATCAGAAATTAAACTGACGACATTTAGTCTGGAATTATTTTATGTGCTTGAAATGCTTTGGATATGCAGTTAAAATGTTTATCACTTTTCATCCTTACAGGATCACGGTCATAGTTTAAGAAACATTTTCCGATTTATGCTCGTGAATTTGATATGGTAATGCCAGAATTTGGCTCTGATAAAAGCATCTGAGATGTAAGGATATTATTAATTACTGAATTTGAAGCAAGGTGCCAATTACTGAATACATTTGAGGTGTTTCGGATAGAGTAAATATTTAATATGATCATTTAGCGCATCTCTAAATTCTGATCAAGAGCTTTTATGAACTCCCCATACATTTACTAGTTATTCGGTGTGAAATAAGAATGTTAGCGAACCGATTTGCGCTTAATGTTGGGACGACATACGAAGCTTAAAAAAGGTTAGTCATTTTTCATTCATAATAAATAAAATAATAAAGCCGATTCATTGTAAATAATAAAATGATTTCTTCTTTTGTATAATGCGAAGGACTTTCCGCTTTCGTCATTTTTTTAAAGAGAAGATTGTACATCTGGTAAAGCTAATCATAGCTATAAGAAACCGTACTTGTTGCCATTTTAATAGTGGACGAAACATCAACGTACATTAATGACACATGTGCAGAATAATGCAAGGGACTTTCTAAAGGTAAGTTTCGTCATTTTTTTAAAGAGAAGATTGTACTTCTGGTAAAGCTAATCATAGCTATAAGAAACCGTACTTGTTGCCATTTTAATGGTGGAAGAAACATCAACGTATATTAATGACACATGCGCAGAATAATATGAGGGACTTTCCAAAGATAAGTTTCGTCGTTTTTTTAAAGAAAAGATTGTACACCTCGTGAAACTAATCATAGCTATACGAAACCTTATTTGTTGCTATTTTAATGTGGATGTAGCATCAACGTACATTAATGTCACATGCGTAGAATAATGCATAAACAATTTTTGAGACTGCGCTGAAACATATCATCTCAGTCACTTTCAAAACTGTTACAAGCAATCATAATTATTTTACACAATTATTGCGTGCCTTTTTTACCTCTCCACGAATTGGTAATAATGCCATGCATTCTTGCATGAGTATTGTAATTGCTTATATGCTCGTAGAAATACTACGTCTCCACAGAGCAACAGTTTAGTAAATATATTGACATCGTTTTAAAATGTGCATGTAGATATTTTAATGTTGAATCGCTAATGTATTTTTACCTACATACAATTTCCATTTATTTTGCTGTTATTAAAATTGCATTACTGATGCAAACTGTTTCAAACTCGTTTTGAAATTTTTACGGAATATTGCAAAATATATTCATGAAACACTCAACATTTTAATTCAAAAAGTATCTTTTAAAGGCATAGTAAACAACGAGTAATATAAACTGTGTACAAAATTTAAAATAATCAGTCACTTCCTAAAAAATGGTATGTCATGTCATAAATATTTTGCCCTAACCTTGACGCAGAAGTGATAGGACAGATGAAGGGTATTTTTTTAGGACGTTATCTTCTCTCTTAAGTTGTTTACCTCTGTCCCATTAATGTGGAAACATTGTGTACTCTCTTAAAATTGATTGCCGACATTCTGAAGACTTGGGAATTTTCATCAATTTTAAGTTTGTAAGTAAATACACTTTGCTCTCTTTGTGTACAATTTGTATTTAGTTTCTAAGATTTCTTTTATTATGTTATTGATACATGCGTTAAATAAAATGAAGTTTAAAAAAATCTAAGAAATAGAAAGGAATTATAAGAATATCTGCAAAAAAATATAAGGTGGAGAACTAATTTTTTTTCTTTCTGATGTTTGTACAGAATAAGCAATTATTAATTTTAAAGGAAGATAGCCGTAACTACTATCCTTCCGACGCAGCTTCATGTCTTTTTCACTGTACAATTAATGCATCATAAATTTCAGCATTTTTATCGTTTTACATGAATTTTTTTTATATGTAACTATGTTCATGAAATAAAGGAACAAAAGTAATCTGAATAGCTAAATCTTGAATTTTTATTTCACTCCAGACTAATAAGGATTAATAAAGGTAAATTTGTGTGTATATTAAATCTAATTAGGCCTTAAATGAATAATTATTTTCATTAAATTTATATTAAACAAAGTATATTTTTGAATAACACTACAGTTCTATTTAAAATCCTGCATCCTTATAAAGCTACAAATAACTTTATCTCAGTAGATATTTCTTTTTTTATTTATAATTTTTAAAAGATAAGTGTGTTATGTATAAGTTTGTTTCTAATTTTGTGTGGAATTTGCATCATTTTATAGAAACGTTAGTTACGTCACTATCTTTTATTCCTCAGTAATTTTATTTTAGTAAAACTGTTCACTAAAAATTCTCAAGAAATCTCTAGAAATAAGAAAACAGTAACCAGTAGCTTATACAGGCCAACCAGACACTCTTCAGCGAAATTTTGAAGTAACTTTATGCATTATACTTGGGATAATTGTTTTATTAAACATTGACATAAACCATAAATACATTAGGTTAATTTTGGTGCAAAGGAATTGCAAAATTCTATGTAATAAATAAAGAATAAACAACATTTTAACAAAAGAAAGCTAATTGAAATCCTCCTTAACGTTTGGTAATATATAATTTCAATATTGAATTTGACAGAAAAACGTTGCTTACTCAATGCCTAACCAATTTAGACTGGTGATTAAGAACAAAAGCTGACCAATTCTCAATGATGTTTTAATATTACGTATTAACGTTTTCATTTTGTGTTGTATGATTTTTTTTATTTGTTATCATGGATGAATTGTAAGACATTTTAGAAATATTTTAACAATATTATAAATGTTTGTTATACCTTCAAAAATTTTATAAGTTTTTGTAGTACTTTGAATTGATATAATATGCTGTGAAATATTTAGTCGTATTTAAATATTACGAGCTGAGGGTGCGCTTAAATGTAAATAAGACCTTCAAAAGTAAGAGGGATGGAAAAATTTTGACGAATTCTCTATGCCCAGGAGAAGCAAAAAATTTTTCCATAGATAAAAGGGGCAATATCAGAAAATTTTTCCAAAAAAAATAGCAATAAACTAAAATTTGGTTTTGTATTTTTAGTTAACTTGATTTGTGCCCAAATGTTATGGAAGGTTGATGAATCCATAACTTAACCACGTTACATTTCAAAGCAACGGATTGCGTATTTTTGAGTCAAAGTAAAAAGATAAAAAAAACATTTAAGGACATTTAAAACATTTAAACTTCAAGCTCAAACTTCCACATCTTGACAATGTGAGGAGTTTGCTTATGAAAGACAGCAGCCTTTGCAATGTATAGATAGTAGTGATATTTATAGCAGTGGTTCTCAAACTTTCCATACTTGCGACCCAATATTCAAACAAAATTTTGATCATGCCCCTCTCCATACAATAACAATTTATTGAATTCAATAATACGATACTTTGATGGTAAATCTGCAACAGGATTTAAATCTCTTAAGTTCCACCTGCGCATATAAGCGTCTCGCTCAGCTAAAACGTTCTTTTCCCCTGACGTATATACACGTCTGTCAAAAGTACGATCTTTTCTGTGCACTTCTAATATTTCGCAGGCTTTGGAATACAATAAAAGGACAGTGTTTGCGAAGGATGTACTTATATATTTCAGATATATGATTTACTTATTTTTATTCCTTCCCCTCCCCAATACATCATACAAGCACGCCTACGTGGAAAACGGTGGCATTGGGGAGCGAATCGCATAACTTTTAATCGGTAGTTAAGGGATTCATTATAAACTGCACAAATTATCAAGATAAGAATTAATTTTTGTATATTGTGAGACAACCATGGTGGTAATTATTATACTTATTCTTAAAAGTATTGTTGTGACGGCTCACGCATCCTTTCTGTAACATAACCTCTGGGTTCTTTGATGGCCAAGATTAATGGCAAATCTTTTCCAACCCAAATCCAAGAAGTGAAATGAAAGTATAGATGCAAATAAGATAGCCTTTAAAAGGACAGAAGTTTTAGTAATCGGGATGGCAATTTAGAGAAAGTTCAGTTTGGAAAAGGTAGAAGTGTAATTTGACGGCCTACCCAAGATTCACGGATATCTAGCTATTACTACAAGGTGCATACTATTGCACGCGAGCCCAACAGCTTATCTGAAGGTGTTTGAACCGGTGCGTGGAATTCAAGGTAGGACAAATCATTTGATATAAGAAATCGTAATATTATTAGGATTGAGAGTAGGCGGATAATATAATTATTTAGATAAGTGATCCAATTGCGCGATCTGTGTTAGCTACGGCTACGTGTTTTGGTTTATTCTCACTTAATATAAGTTTGTTCAATATATATAAGAAATTTAAGTTAAACTCTTAACAAAGTCATATTAAGAATTCTAAAATGTCTCTTCATTTTGAGAATCCCACACCTCTAATTCACGCCGACCCACAAAGATATGGTCGACAAAGATCGACCATATCACATTGTTAAATTAATTATGAAATACATTATGCAGTACTGATATTTTTATAAGAGTATTATATCAGTGTAAATATGTATTCTATTTTTTATTACGTCAGAATGTATTTTTTGTTTGTTTACTTTCAGTAAATTAGTAAATTTTTTTTAAAATTATCTTTTATTTTCGACTTTTTAATAGGCTTGCGCCCCCTTGTAGAGTTATCACGCCTCCCAAGGGGGGCACGCCTCACAGTTTGAAAAACGCTGATTTATAGCATTTGATAAAGAAGCCACTCGACACTGTACTTAACGTTTGAAAACTTTGTCATCGGGAAAACTTTAAGCAAGTTTTTCAGAAAAATTGTCTCGTTTAATAATTTATGACGTTATACTCTGCACATGTTGAACTTTACTTAACTGAATTCATTTGTGTAGTATTTTACAATTAAATAGTTTATTATTTACATTTATTTCGTTTTGTTCAATTGTAGCTGTAACACTTTTATCTTATTAATCTTTTTACTCTCTCTTTCTTTACTCTTATACTCTTCCTATAATTCTGAAATATGTTAGGAGTTTGTTCTCTTAGCTAATAATAATAATAAAGACGCCACTTAGCAGCTTAGATTGATATTACCCTTAATCGATAATCTTAATTTATATATAGTTCCCGTGTAGGAAACAATATTTTTATAACATCGATAATATCTAAAATTAATAATAATCAATAATCGTTATTTAGTTCTGGGGATGGTTTATATTTAGACTAATGACGAGGTTTACGGAGATAAAATAAATTGAGGGAAAAATATTATTGATGTACTTAAGAAACACGTACTTTTTTAATGTTTTTCTATTTATTAAAAGGCCGATATGTTTGGAAGCTGAAGACTGCTAGGTATGATGTCTTTGTGTTCCTTTAAAAACAATTATTCAGAAAATAAAGTTTGTTGTTGCATATTAAATCAAACTGAAAGTAAGCATTTTTTTTAAAATAATGTGAAAGAGATACGTATGAAATATTGATTCCAATGCCTTATTAGTAATTTAGCACTAATTAAAAAGGTGTTATCTTTCATCTATAGCCTTTAGATGAAAGATAAAAGTGTGGAAGTGAAGAAACTCAGAAATCCTTCCGTCACATGGTTTTTCATTAAACAAATGTTTGGTGTTTATACAAACATGTTTGGTACTTTCCTACTTCGCCAACGCAAGTGATACAGTCGCCACAAGTAATACAGCCGACGCCAAACGGAATATTCCCGGTGGTAACTTTTTACCACCACATTTTTAAAAAGAGATGTGGTCTTTTATTATTAGTAACGTCTTTTTTTATTATACATCAAAAATGCGGAGACCACAGAGAAACTATATTTATTAATACACTGGTGTGCAAAACTTAAGCAACAGGTGGGTTTATTGCCATAACTTCACGAAAAATCATCTGAAAGACATGAAATTCTGAAATGAGGGAAAGCATTATGTACGGAAAGGATGACGAAAGCATCGGCGCTGAAAAAGGAATACAACGCGTACGGTGTGGAATCAAACAAAAACAAGCTTTATTGAACGCATAGTATCGTGACTCATGATTGTCTATCCAACAGGAAGAACAACAAGCAGATGTTCCTTAATATGGTATATGCCCTCCCCTTTCTACAATGGTTGCTTCGCACCGTCTCCGCATACTCAGAACCAGCTGGTGCAACATTTCTTGAGGTAGGAGTGCCCATTCCGCAATCAACATCTGTTTGAGTTGTTGGTTGTACTCCGGATGATGTGAGCGTGTGGCAATACGTCTCCCCAATGCATCCCACACATGTTCGATGGGATTTATATCTGGGGAGCACGCTGGCTAATCCATTCGAGTGATATCTTCACTTTCCAGCAGCTCCTCAACAGCAAGAGTGCGATGTGGCAGTGCATTGTCATCCATAAAGATGAAGTCTGGGCCAATGGCACCTCGGAAAAGATGCAGATGGGGAAGAAGTACCTCCTCACAATAGCGATACCCGGTTNCATTTAGGAGGCCAAGCCCTTACAATCAGCATAGACAGTCCAAACAGCAAAGTCGCCAATAGCCGAAGCAAAGTCTAAGGAACAGAAGATCGAGTCCTAATCTTCCCAGACAGAGTCGACATTCCAGGCAGCAAAGTCGCCAGGAGCCTAAAGCAGAAAGTCAACATCGCTTGAAGTCCATATTGGGGATATCAAGGAAAGAAGAAAGGAGCTTTAGCCAGGTTGTATTGTTTCTGTATTTATTTTTGAAGTGAAACTTCTTTGCGCTCGAGAGTAAATGAGAAATTTGCCTAGTTTTGCGCTAAGGTGAAGAAGCGAACGGAAGTATTTTTCCCCCATCTCCCGAATCGCCACCATGACAGGAGGAAGGTGGAGGAAGAGGGAGGAAAGGGGACACCACGTGACTTGCGTCATATCCGTGAAAAAGTTGAATGATTGCCCACCTTCTGATTAGGGGTCCTTTTCCCCCAGACCCGGGAACATCTTTCAACGGCTGTATGAGTTGCAGTGTGTGCATTACGGTTTAGACAAAATAGCTCTCGCAGCAAAAGCGTGCCTTTTTGAAATATTTCCTTAGATTGTTGGCTACATGGAGATGTGTTCGGCGGCTAATTTGTTTCTTTTTAATTTTCATTTGCGTTGAATTGTTATTAATTCTAGTTAGAATGCCTACATCAAATGCACAAAGAGGAAAAGAGTTTCGTGAAAGAAAAAAAGGTAAAATTAGCAGCAAGTCCAATTGAAAAAGTGACAAAAAAAAATACAGAAAAATAGTGCAAATTCATCAGGTGCTACTACCAAATCTCTATCAGAGTACATGAGAGAATATTGATCCCGGAAAAAAACACTGCAAAATACTCTTTTAATGCCCAGTTTAAGGGATGGGAATGCTATTGAGACTCTTCTAGTGACAGCACAGATTAATACGGACTTTGTGAACCACCTTGTGCCATTAACTACAGAGCCTTTAACAAGTCTAGTGCGTGTTGGAACTGATGCATGTAAATCAATAGCAAAATTCTATCTTACGTTAAAAATACTACGATTCCCTTAAAAAATGCTTACAAAGATTTTCAAAAGCGATTCGTTGATAATGCTTTCGGTCACCGGCGTTCAATTTATGATAGATTATGGTTTAGAGATTATTTGAGAACGTTTGTTTTGCTCAGCACATAAATATTTTACCGGAAATTAATTAAGAAGACATACTAAAGCATGCTACAATTGCTGGTAAAGTTTAAATAGGAAAAGTATACCAAATTTATTAAAATATAATCGTTTTGTATACCTATAAATTCCAGCACATTTTTC
>BMAV01006201.1:137438-209227 GCA_019973955.1 Trichonephila inaurata madagascariensis | reverse complement strand
TGGTGAAGTTTTGCTGTTGTGGCGGCTGTAAAGTATAATTTTTTTTGAATAAAGAATTTGGGTACTTGCATATCATTGCAACAATTGCCAACTTTATTAGTAACTCACCAAGTTGACAGCCCCCAATTTTTTATATGTTGTACGCGCTAAATTGGCATCCATGTGCTTCGTTTCATGCAATGTCGCCAATACGTTGGGATAATACGAAAAGTTCCAGGATTTGTCATAAATTAAGGAAAACATTATTTTATTTACAAGATTTTAGGATATTTATATATAATCGCAATCTTATTGGCAACATTATAAGAAATGCAGCACAGGGTTGCCATTTCAGCATGAAACACACATGAGAACTCGGGGTTGGCAATTTGGTGAATTATCTGGAACATTGCTGTTGTTGCGATAGTATGTAAGTACTGATTTCAGTCTCTAGCCAAAGTAGTGAAATAAATCATTATATAAAATTCTTTTAATATTTTATATTGCTAAATAATTTGTATAATAATTACACAATTAATACGGGTACTTAACGAAGAGAGCAGGCCAAATCTTGGATGGATTGATGGCCTAGAAAATGATCTCCTAGTTTTGAGAACTAAGAATTGGAGAACACTAGCAGGAAGAAGGCTGGCCTGGAAAAGGTTTCTTGAAAAGGCCAAGGCCCACCCTGTGCTGTCGAGTCACTGAGGAAGGAAGGAATATGGGTACTTATGCATTAGTGTCACCGCAGCCAAATTAGCACCAAACAAATAGTGCCATTTTCCATGAAAATCTGACTGATTGGTTTATTTTTCATGTAAAACACATTAGAATGATATCAAGATGTAATTCGTGTGGCACTAATACGTAAGTACCTTAATATGTAGATACCTATATGTAATTTGTGATAAATTTAACTTTGATTACTCTGCTGCACATTTCTACATATTTTGATATAAAAGTTATCAATTTATTGAGTAGACTTGCTGATTTAGTGAACATTGGGGATCTTATAAAATTTTATGGTTATTGACTTATAATATCTAAATATATGTCCATTTGTCAAATATGTCAACTGATTTGAGTTAGGATAATTAATTATTAATGGATAATATACATATATTATACATACTTTGTTGCTTTGTAGATGACTACTCAGCAGATGCATGGAATAATGACTGGGAAATTGAAGATCCATATGAAGGCAAAGGAACAGAAGGCATTAGACTCAAAGGAGGTGAACAGTCATGGTTGCAGGAGTGCTTGGCCTCTCTCTCTCCTATGGGAGATGTGTTAGCTCTTGGACATCAGCAACAAGCTGTGTTTTTTACTTGTGAGTTGTAATGTTATTTTTACTGAATTCAATTATTTTAACTAAACATGATATTTATTTTTTGACTTTTTTTTTTAAATAAAAATTAGCCAAATGGGATGCAGTTGAAGAAAGTGAAGTTAAACTGAAATTTGTACCTTCATTTGAGGGTAAACTGTCAGTTGAAAAGTAAGTTGATACATTATGAATGTTTTTGTCTTTTTAGAATTGTGAAGCTCAGTTTTTTTTTAAAAATTCATTTATTGTTTGTCTTTTAGAGATGAAAATATTACTAGCATACTTTGTTTGCCCCTGGCATCACAGAAAAGGTAAATTTAATTAAAATAATTTTCTCTAATTTATTTTTCAGATGTAAATTCTCCTTCCCCCCTTTTATTCAATTGTAACACTGTTGCTATATTTATATTGCGAAATAAAATCTTGAAATATTTAATTTTCTTATAACATTTTCTTTCTGTGATGAAATGTCTGCATGTAATAAAATATTTGATACTATACATATTGTCCTTTTTCTTCCAATAAAAGTCTCTTATATGGGAAAAATATTTAAAATTAATTTTAAATTATTTTGGTCACAAAATAAGTCTCGGTTCAGAGTTAAAGCTTGCCCCTATTTTTGTTTAATGTTATTCTATATTATAAATTTATTTTTTCCTTTTGATCCAAATCCATTATCAGAAGTTATAAATTAATAAATTAAGTGAATTGAATTTTAATATTATGTATAATACTCTTAGATATAGTAAAGGGGAGATATTAAAAGAATTTAGATAAATTGAGTTTATTTTGCATTCAGATGTTGTTGCATTTCTTTTTATAGTAACTGATGCATCATCAACTCTAAATGTAGGTATAATCCTCAAAATGCTATTCATATTGTAACTTTAATTTATTTTTTAATATTTCTATTTAACTATTTTCTCCTCCTCGAGGTTTACTTTTATTATGATGAATTAGAAGTTTGTTATTAATTTGAATCATTTAATTTTCAATCTGTCATATTTTATAGTTAATGAAAAAAAAGCTAAATCCTATAGAGATACTTAAAATATTTACTGTACATATTCAAATTTGGTTTTTTAAAGAAAATTATGTTTTATTTAATGTAGAAGTCTGCAAGGTGGGCCTGATTGGACTTGTGTCATTGTGGGTTTCTCTTCTGGTTACATAAGGATATACACAGAGGTTTGTATAGTAATTTTAGTTCAATATTTGTCAAAGATTGTGATTGATTTTACCTCTATATATCTTTTGATGTAAATATTGGGCTTGGTATTATATGTACCTTCATGTTTCATTTTATTAAAGTTATTATTTTTAGAATGCAGAACAATTATTGTCACAACGATTTCATGAAGAGCCTGTAGGACACTTAAAGTGCAAAACTCATGTGCCTAATCATTTTTCAAATTATTCTGATCAGGTAACAAATAATTATTCATTTTATTTTTATATCTGATACAATGATTTAATTTTTAATTGAATGAGTTTTTTTTTTTTTGAATAATTAATATTGTGATTTACACTGTGTTCATAATTCCTTTCATCAACTTAGTTCAGTCAGTTTTTGGTTATTTCATCAATGATTTACTTTTTCTTTCCATAATTCATAACTAACAACATGTATACATAAATAGGGTATAATCTTTTATGTATGTTTTTTGTCTAATGGTTCCACTGTATTAATAATGGTTATTTAGTAATAGCTTTTTAAATCCATGTGATATTATTTACAATTGTTAAAGGGATAACATTTGTTGATATATATGTATTTGATACAATTATTTAAAAAATTGTCATATTTTAAATAATAGTTAAATAGAAATGTTAAAAAATAAATGCAACTTGTTACAATATGAATAGTATTTTGAGAGGATTATACTTACATTCAGAGTTGATGCACCAGTGTCTCTAAAACGAAATTACTTTTACTTAAATTTTAATTTTTCCTTCAAATTTTACATTTTGATTGTACATTGTACAAATCTTTTAAAAATCATTTTTTATCTTGTTTATTAAGTTTTTTTGTTTATTTTTTTACATCTTAAAAATTACTTGCATAAATTTGTTTCAATTTAGAATTAATTGACCCAACTGTTAGATCATATATATATATTATGTTAAAGGAATGTTATCTGAAGTTTGTATTTAAATAAATAATTATAATCGATTAAATTGTAGTTATATTTATTTTTAAAAAGTCCAAGTTTACTAATTATGTGAATATAGCTAAAATTTTGTATATTTTTATTTCCATTCATTTTATTTTAAACTTTTTCAGCCGGATGAGCTTGTTATTGTATTTTCCACAGTTGTTGTTACAATTGATGGTTTTGGACTTTTCCAAACTTTGCGGGCCTGCAGAAATCAGTTGGCAAGAGGTATGAATTGTTCCAATCATTTTTAAGTACGTTATTTTAAACATCAATTAAATATTATGATAATTTATAATTTTTTAATATTTTCATTCTGAAACTTGTTTTTTCTTACATTTATTTGTGTGTTAAAAAACGACAAATACTGTGCAAAGCTTTAAAAATATTACTAATTAATTTTTTATAGTGAGGTCAGAAATTGTAGTTATTTTTTATCACCAATCCTATAAATCCTTTGAAACTATAGTTTTTAATTGTCTTACTATTGTCAATTGAAATTTCCATTGCTAATTTTGTGCTAAACATGTATAATTACTGAAATGTATTTGTTAAACATTGATTATGAGTCTTTTTGTATTGTATATTATAGCTGTGTGTGAATGTTGCAAAATATCAGAATAACGTTTTAAATAAAAAAAAAAAAAAACTTTTTTTTTTTGCCTTAATAACAAAGTATTTTTTAAAAGAAAAAACAATTCTGATATATTGTGTATATCAGCAGTCGCCAAACTATTTGACCGCACGGACCAGTAAATTCACAATTTAAATCCCACAGACCACTAAAAGATTTTTTAAGTGTTAAGTATATATTTACAAAAAAACTTTTATATAAGAACACTAAAAATGTACCTAGTTAATAAAATGAAACTATTAATTGTAACCAAATTATGAAATCTTTATTAATAAACCATAATTAAATAAACAAAAAATAATTAAAAAATGGTTTAAGTATACCAAACTTTAAGCATTATACATTACTTTGAAATGGCATTATTCTATGAAGTAGCGTTTTTATAATTTTTCACGTATTGTAATGAACTGAATAATGTTTCAATGTATCTTAAAACATAATTTAACTGGATGAGTAAATATATTCCATATTTTTCTGGGGTCCAGTGAAATTTTCTCGCGGACCACCACTTTGGCGACCTCTAGTGTATATTATTCTAAATAAAAAAAAAAAAAAAATTGCAGTAAAACATATGCATTTTGCATTTTCAAATGAATGTATAAAAAGAAATTTATGTCCAAATGTTATTTTTTAATTAAAATTAATAATTTTTCTGAATGCAATTCCATTTTATTTACATCTAGTCAAATAATTTTTCTTTTCTTCATAATCAAATAGTGTTACAAAACTACTTGCATATCAACATCTTCCTAACCAACCATACACATAAATATTTTCCATTGAAAAGTTGATGGTTTCCACGGTAGCGTAGTGGTTAAGGTCATGGGGACTTATGGCTGGCGTGTCATGAGTTTGAGCCTTGTGCCACTGAAGACCTGCCATGTAGAGGGGCTGTGATGCACATTAAATCTGTCAGGGTTCAAATGTTCTCTCATTGATGTGGTGTGGAAGTTAGGAGAGGGGGTGCCAGCTCAGGTGTTGTCCATGTCACTTGCCTATGGTTCAAAATTATGAGGTCCTTTGCCAAAAGCCCTCGTGTAGCTGAACAATGCGACATTAATATTCCCTCACTAACTCACTCACTGATACTGCAAATAAGACTCCTGAATACAAGTAGGTTCGGTCCTAGGAGAGTCCACACCCTTGGTGCAAATTATTTTGGTTGGCAATAATTGTGCCATCTTGGTAACCCTACTTTGATACACTAGATATGGTAACCCTTACTATTTCTGGAATTTTCGTATTTTGTCGGCGAGTATTTCGAATTTCATTTAGTTGTTGGGTCTCCGGGCTGGAAGTATGGTTGCATGTGTGAGTGAATATACTTAAGAATTTTTTACTTTGTTAAGTGCGAAAGGTAAGAAAGAATTGATTGAATGGTGTATGAAGGAAGGATTGATTGCTTCAAGCTATGAATGTCTTAAATGTAATGATCGGCATGATGTAACATGGTCGGCAATAAAACGCTTTCTTCGAAATCGTACCAACCATGCCGAAGGTATGTTCGACCATTACCCTGCAGAATATATATGGTGGTGCTCACACGATCATTTGCTTAGCGATGAGGCCTTCAAGGCTTTTTTAAAATCTGTTACGCTGTACCCTTCACTCGGAAAAGATCAGCAGTAAGAAAGCAAGTGCTGTTATATTTTTTATCTTAAATGTTTAATTTCTGTATTGTTTATATTATTTTCATAACGCATCCACCTTATCCCCTTATATTCACTTGCCGCCATTGTCGGTTTCGCTTGGCGCCATCTTGTTCTGGCTTGGCGCTTTTTTCGGCTTGTCGCCAAGAGTGGGCTTTCCTAGGATTTTACCTACAAGTATTGCAGATAAAACTGAATATTTCCATGATGTGCTAAACTACATTATAGTACTATATTATGGTATTTGAGTTTTAAAAAAGTAATTTATATAATTTAGAAGTCTTTCATTATTTCTTTCCTGTTGAGAAAATGCCATGGCCAAAACTTTCCCAGGCTGCTATGAGAAACAATATTTGGAAGAGATGGAATACTACTGAAAATGATATATCGAAAAACCAACCCTTCACTGATACTGTTGTGGCCGAGATAGCCTAGTGATCAAGGTATCAGATTGTTGCTGGCATATCACAAGTTTGAGCCCAGCCTACCACTAAAGACCCACCATGTAAGGGAGAGATTCACATTAAATCTGTCAAGAGCTCAAACATCCTCCTGTTGGTGTGGTGGGGAAGTTAGGAAAGGGGAGTGTTGTTCTTGTCACTTGACGGTTCAAAATTATAAGGTCCTTCACCAAAAGCCCTCGTGTAGTTGAATTGGGTGTCATTAATATTTATTCACTCACTTGAAAAATTGATGAATGGAAAGTATGTTATTTGCAACATTAAAATTATATGTACTAATGCTCTCTTTGGCCTCATTTGAGTTTTATTTTGTTTAATCTTTAAAATGTTTATAAACTAATTCTAAGTACTTTTAAAAGCTAATGTTTGGTAGGGAAATAAAAATATTATTTAAAAAAAAAATTAGTAAAGAAGTTGTTTACAATGAGTTTCTCTTGTTTTACTTCAGGTTTGCTATTGAATTAAGAATTGTTAAAATATACTTATTGTGTCATGTAATTTTGGCTCTAATATTAATTTGTAATCTTTAATTTATTTTAAAAAGTTATAAATAATTTGTCTTAAAGTTTTACTTTTATATTGGTAATTCAATTAAAAGATTTTTTTTTCTTTTGCTTTTAGACATTGTTGCAAGCTTAATGTAACATTTGATTATTATATTAGTTATATATATGCTTTCTGAGTGTGGAAACAAAATTTATGAGCACCTGAAATTTTCTTATGTCTGTTATTTATTTGAACAGCAACTGCTGGTAGACAGGAAGTTGTTCAGCCTCCACCTTTGACTTATAAGAAATGGGGATTCCATGAACATGACAAACTCATGGATTGTGAAGCAGCAGGTAAAATTTACATTTATATTCAGATAATTTTGACTTGTTCAATAATTTTCTTTCAAAATATATGTATGATGTCTAACTTTTGTTATTTTCCAGACTTTCAATATGATGACTTTTGATTTTTTAAAATTTCAAATATTCACATTTTTATTTACTAGTAAAATTATATATATAAAATTTTGGTAAAATATCTTAATTTAAATATATTACATTTACTTATACTGTTTAAATTAGTCTAAATCAGTGTAAATTTTTACATTAACATTACACATATAAATAATAGAATTAAAATGTGCAACATAATTTGTGATATATTTTTTTTTCATAATTTACATGAAAGTTTTGTTTTGCTTATTTGTAATTTCCTTTTGACCTTTTATGTTTTTATTTGCAAAAATTATTGAATCATCATTTACACTCCTAAAACTGCATATTTCCAGATTTCTTTCAACCTATTTATAATTTAAACACAATTAGTGTCTTTACAGAAGTGTTCTATATGTATTTTCTATTGTCATTACAGTTACCATTACTTTATTTTTGTATGAGCTGGTGTTATTTTTTTATATTATTCATAATATTTTGTTGTGTATGTGTTGCATTGAAAATCATTATTCTTGTTTACTTTCTTTTAAGATTTGTTTCTGTTCACTGAGCTAATATTTGTGCATGTATTTAATATAGATACATTATTTGTATTTGTTGAAAATTGAAGTGACATTGAGTTTGTAATGACTTTTAGTATTGTGATGGATTTATGGTGATAACTCAGCAAAATAGCAATTTAGTGAATGAAAACTAGATATTTAAGTCTGCTTGCGATAATTGTTATATCATTTAAGTCGGTGGTTCTTAAACTTTCGTTTGTCTTAAACCCCAAGATTTTGAACACTCTCTGACTCCCAACACATGGCTGAGTGATTTAAATGCAATCGTTACTGTTCGTTAGTAATCATTAAATGAATCCAGTTCTTAATTCTTTAGCATTTTTTTGAAAATATTACACTGTAGTAATGGCTATACAGTTGCAAACAGTAAACAAAACAAAAATACTGATTTAATATTCTTGATTGAAATACATGTTCTAGTAGAGTTTTTTCATTGGGGGTAATTTACAGATCTAGTTTAGGACAGATATCTTTTAATTTTTTTTCTATAAGACCTTTCAGAGTTTGTACCAGAGGAAAATATTAACATTATTTGAGAGACCTTCGCAGACCCCTTGGAAAGGCACTGGGGACCCCTAGGGGGCCACTGACAATAGTTTAAGAACCACTAATTAAAATGAATCACATTAAATCAAGCTGAAACTTTTAAACTCTTCCATGGTATGATGGAGACATCAGCGATGGATTTATCTTCAATTTCCTCAGTGATCACAACCTGGGATATGTTGCTGATAATTTATTCTGTAATCCTTTGTTCAGTGGTGCACATAAAAATTAATTTTTTTAATTTTGTTGGTTTTGTGAACAAAAAACAATAAATTATTGAATTAATAATTTGTATTAATTAATAAATTAAATTGTTAATATCAAAACTTCATTAAATTTTATATACTATATTCATAGGATTATCATCAATAAAAAAACAACAACTTGAGGACTGGGAGGGATTCGAACCATTGGCCCTCCTCCCTTTGTGTGCACTGTTGTTGATGTTACTTTTACTTGTATTTATAAAAATATATTGAAAAATGCTAAATTAATAAGAATTTTTGTTTTTTTTAAATATTGATATTAATTGTTAACTTGTTTACAATGCATAGGAGTTATAACAACGACACAGTTTGATCATCTTGTCACAGAATCTGTACGAAAAGGTTTTTATGGTGCAGTGAAACCAGGTGCTCCTTCTAGTTCTCTCTTAGTGACTACTGGTTGCAATCCTTATGTTGGATACTATCATGCATCTGAGGTAGATTAAAATACTTTATTATTTTAATTGTATACAGTTCTTGGAATTTCTTTCTTGTCCATTTATATTTATAATGATAAAAAAAAATGTGAATTTTTATTCTAGGACTTAAACATTTTAATTTTTTAATTTATTTAAGTACCTATTTTTGAGAAAAAAAGTGATTATTTTTTATTCTTATCAGCATTTAATTGATTAATATTAAGCAAAAAGTAGTGTGCATTGATTTTTTCCTTTTTTTTAAATATTAATTCTTTTGTTATAAAGTGTGTATGAATAAGTCAAAAAATAATGTAAGATATTTTCTACTTGCATTTGAAATGAATGTTTTTATTATGCCTTTATGATATTTTAGGGCAGCAGTCAACAGTTTTTAGTTGATGTGGTTCATGCTGTAGCTTCAAAGTTTATGAATTTTATTTCGAGTTATAATGCTGGGTGAGTGCATATATTACGAATGAGTTGTTATTTGTATTGCCTTTTAAGTATTTTGCATATTATTTGCAATGAAATTGTTTCTTTTTTTTATAACACAAATGAAAATTTTACTGCATGCTCTGCTAATTAGTTTTTAATTATTTATGTAATTTCGATATTTGCTTATTATTTTCTTTATAAAAATGTATATTTTATGTTATAATTCGATGAAATAACTACATTGTAAGCTTAAGTAATACATAAATATTTTTTGATATTCATAATTGATTTTTTTAAAAAATTGATTTTTCAAAATTTGAGTTTTTTTCTCAATTTCAGTGGAATTGTTGGTGGATTAATGGGATTCAACCAGCCCAAAGATCAAAAACCTGTTCCTAAAATTGAGCCTGCCACTATTTTGCCTTTGAGGTATAGTAATTATTTTGTTATTCAAATTTTTTTTATCTTCATTTGATTATATTTGAATACTCGTATATTACTTAGGAGCAGTCAATAGGTTTCTATATGTGATTCAAAAATCAAATCTTCCTTATTATTTTTATTTTCTGCAAATTTTCTATTTGAATTTATTATTATTGTTTATATAAGTAGAGTGTGTATAAATATGAAAATAAAGAGAAGAATACACTTTTTGTACAGCCTAAGTACCTAGTTTTTATGGCTAAAATTTTGTCTATTCTAATTTTATTATAACTTTTAAATAAATTCTATTTATTAAAAAAACCTTGTTTAAAAACTATACTCTTTTAAAATATAGTTGTACTTATGAGAGCAATTTGACCATAGCTTAAAATAATTCAACAGAATTTTTTTTGAATCGTGTTATATTTTAGACTCATGCATGGCTAATGAGAAAATATTTTGATAACGTTTATTAATAACGAAAAAATATTATTTTAATTTATAGGTAATATGTGCTTGAATTTAATTTTTAATTTATTTTAAAGATTTGGCTTATATGATAAGAGAAGGCAAGGTGTATCCATATCATTGTCTCCTAACAAATGTTTAGCAGCTGTTACAGATGTTTTTGGGAGAGTTCTCTTGTTTGATGTATTTAAAGGAGCTGCAGTTCGCATGTGGAAGGGTGAGTAATTCAAAATTCTTGCTACATTATGAGAAACTTGAAATCATGTAAACAATTTTGAATTTTATCTTTAGTGTAACACAATAATTTGATTTAAGGTGCATTTAAATTAGTAGAATTTTTAAATTTTCATATTTATTTTGGGTTTTTTTTATTAATAAGTATGACAATCCCTTATGTCGAGTCTTCGTTTTATTGAAATAAAGAAGGCTGTATAACAGGAACAAATCATATTTAATTTTCCACAACACAAGGGGGTCACTTAATAAAATAACAACACACATCTATTGAAGTAGCTGTAGAAAATAATCTTAAAGACTAAAGAAGGGAAACAGGCATTCCCTGACTCCACGTGTACACGTCTTCCTTCGGGGGCAATCCAGGGCAGCAAGCGAGGGAAGAAGGAATTCCCGCTTCTCAAAAGAACTAGTGGTGCCCCCTGGCTGTTGCTAAGCGTCAAGGGAGGAAGAGTTTAAATGTAGTTGTTACATAAGTATATTTTATCTTCAAGGTTATCGTGATGCCCAGTGTGGATGGGTGGAAGTAGAAGATGATGTTATGAAAGACAAAAAGGATCCTTCTAAAAAAATCCGTCGAGTTTTCTTTTTAGTAATTTATGCTCCAAGACGAGGTATTTTAGAGGTCAGTAATTGTTGTTAAATATAGCCTATGGTAATTTTTTCAGTTTCCTTATTATAAAAATGTTATTTATATTTGTAAAATGTCTTGTTAATATTGAGAGATATTTATTTTATTCTAATGCTGTAATGTATGTTTTATATGGAAAAAGTACCTCCTTTTTACAGTTATCTAAATTTAAAAAGTATTGCAAAAATATGTTATCTAAAAATTTGTGAAGAATATTTCAAATTATATCTTTTTACTAAGTTATTTAGTGTGTTAAAGTCTAATTCTCTCAATATAAATTGAATACAATTGAGAAGGATTTGCATGCAAAAGAAATTGCCACAATTTTATTTATACTCTAAAATTTATTATAAATCTTGTTTTACGTTTGTGTATAATGTTATGAAATGTTATTCTTATCAAATAAAATTAGATTAGAAAACCTTGTGTATCTCAGAAGCAATTTTCTCAGCTAATTATAAATTTTATTTTTTAAAATTTTTTAGGTGTGGTGTTCACAGCAAGGTCCCCGAGTTGCTGCATTTAATGTTGGGAAATCTGGACGGTAAGTGTTTTTTTTAAAACAATTTCAAATTGTTTAGTTGCAGTTACTTTAAAATTATATTTTATGATTATTTAACAAATCTGATTTTTCAAAATGGGCTTGTTACAATTTATGCTATGAAATACTTGAGATTTTTATTATTAGTATATGGTGTAATGACTTCTCTCAGATCTGGGCTAACTATTTATTTTAACATGAAAATTATCAAAATAATAAATACAAGGGTACATTCTAATTACAGTTCAATATCACTTTTGAGTCTCTTTGGCACTCTCTTCCGTTCCTGGATTTACCAGCCAGGAGACCGCTGTACTTCGCGGGCTCGTTCCTAATCAGTTCGAGTCTCTTCCGTATTCTCGATCTTTCCAGCTAGGAGACCGCTGTACTTCGCGGGCTCACTATCGCTCTTCCTATCGCTCAAGGGACGTCCGAACCGCTCCCTTCCAAGATCCAGTCTCCTCTCTTCCGGACTCTCTCGCCCGTTTTATAGCATTTCTTTTCCCTCGTCATCCACCGCTCATTTCTTTGTCGGCCTCGGTCCTCATCCTCCTGATGACGCCTTCCGGTCTCGGCCTCTATTGATGTCGCACCCCTCTGCCGCGCCAAACATTGTCTCGCTCCCGCCAGTCCGAAAAGACGCCAAGGCTGGGTGTACAGCTGTATGTTCTCCGACGAGACGGCGCCTCCGAGTTCTGGGAAAATGGGCACACAATGACAAGGCGCCCCTTTTGACAGTCCGGTCAATTGGGCAAAAAGGGTGCCGAAACTCGACCACCCAGCTACGAAATTCCTTCCCAGCCATAAAGGGAACTTCTCGGAATTGTCGCAGCTTCTGTCGGCACGGGATCTGTTGAAAAATAGGGGAAGGAGATATGCTTCGTCACAATGGTATTAAGAAGTCTTTGTTTTTAAATTTTCTTTTTCTGATTTGTAGTAGGTCTAATTTAATACTAAATTTTCTAAAAAGATTGAAAGCAATAGTATGCATTATACTTGTTAAAATAGAAAAGTTTTTGAAGAATTTTATCAAAACAGAAGTCAAAAAATCGTATTTCTAATTTAAGGATTGTGAGAAATGATTAATGTGTTATTTACAAAATTATGCTTACATAACTTTATGAATTAACAATTTTGTACTTATTAATATGAGATTAAGTCTTCATTTTATTTACATGACAATTCAATACTCAATTTGTATTAGAATGTCTATAATAAACCTCATAAGGTTAACTGTGAATCTTTAATTGTTATTTCAATGATATATAAATGTATGCATATATTGTAATTATTTTGAATGTACTATTTTATTTTTTGAAAGTCTTGTGAATAGCTTCAATGTCTGATTTATTTGTGTACTCTATCTAATGGGGAAAATACCAGTATATTTATATAAAGTGATTTTGTTTGTTTATAATGCTAACCATCAATGTATAATATTAAAGAAATGAATATATACAGTTATGGTAAAAAGTCCACATTAATTTGTTTGCCAAATTTTTGAGATTGACTTAATTTTCCTCTTTGTAGTTATCACACAATCTTAAGTTATAACGTGTACTCAAAAGTAACACCGGCGGCTATCTCAAATAATTTTAATTGGTTGTACATTCTAATTGAGCACAGTTACAAATACATAAAAAAAACCCAGTTAATCTTTATACAAATAATAAGGGGTTTGCGTGGGCAGACATTGGCATGTCCTTTCTCCACCGAGGTGACAGGCTGACTGGCACGTCCTTCCTTCACCGAGGTAGCAGTCAGACTGGTTACTTGTCCGTACGGCCAGGAGAGGGCGCTCTATTACCATTCGTTACAAAGTAATTTTATTGATTCTAATGGGGTTTTTCATGCTGATTTCAAATCTGTTTGTAGATTTTGTGTAAAGTAAATTGTTTTATTGATATTTTAGAAAAATAATAAGACACATGGTTATTATAATGTAAAAGAGTAATTGTTTTTTCAACCAAATAAAGATGATCAGTGATAAAATATTGAAAACAGAATGTGTGAAGCATGTGTTAATGCATTTAAAGCAGTTTTGTGTTGCAATTTGAAGTGCATGGGTGGACAATATTGGAATAATGAGTAAATTTTTGTTTCTGCCTGATAATAAAAGATACAAAATACTACTTTTGAAGGGAGAATGTTATTCTATCCACCAAATTGTTGTTGAAGTACCATATGGTCTTTCTACTATCATGAGAATGTTGAAAAGATGTCCTGAAACAAATTCTATTGCAAACAGGAAGCAATATAAACAATTGAGAAAAACAACTTTACATGAATATAGGGTGTTGCACAGGATTTTACTTTCAAACAAAAAGCTTAATTTACTGCAAATTTTGAAATAATTGATTTTGACATTGAGTGTGAATGTGTGCTTAAGAATGAGAGGAAAACTGCCGAAAATTGGAAAAAATCATTACTTACTGATTGATGCCAGCAAGTGATAATTCATTATGGATTGTTAAAGACTTATAAAGGGTAGTGTGTGAAGATAAAAGTCAAGTTTGTGTTTAAGGTAACAAAAATAGTGCATATGTAAGACAGCACACATAAAAAATTCATCCCTCAATGTCTGGAGCTCAGAATAAGGTACCTGATGAAAGTGATGATATGAGGCTGCATGTCTTCCCTTGTAGTTGTAAGACTTCGCATCAGGAGAAGAACTAAGAAAACCAGAGAATACTTCAAAATAATACAAAGTATTACAAACTGAATTGCTACCAACAGTAGAAGATATTTTTGGCAATCAGTCATGGATTTTTCATGGCGGTAATGCTCCATGTCACTGTGTAAAAGTTATCCAAAAAGGGTTTGAAGATGATAGTGCTAATAAAATCACCTAGGCAGGGGAGTCTTTGGATCTTAATTTGATAGGGAACTTATGGCATAACATTGATTTTGATATTCAGAAGAAAAATCCTTCAAATGTAACTTAATTGAAGTTTTAATATTTTCTTTCAACCATGTTTTAGCGTAAAAACTTTTTGTGAAATTGGTGCATTCCATGCCCAAAAGATATAGAGCCGTAATTAAATCAAACGATTGACCCATAAAATATTGATGTTCAAACATGAAACATTTATGTAAGTTTTAAAAGCCATTTCAAATGGATCACATTTGTAAAGTTTTGTGTTATTCTACTTATATTTTGTTTTTCTATATTATGTTGTTTTGTACATAGTATTCATTCTTGTGTTTAGGCAGCTGTACTTTAGAAAATACTTGTGGGATTAAAAGAACTAGAAACAGACTTGAAATCAGCATTAAAAAATACTTTAGAATCAATAACAACATTTAAGATAGTACAATAATTTCATAAAGAAAAATTACGTCAAACTCAAAGATAAGACAAAAAAAAAAAAAGGATGTGTTCAACACTTTTTGCTACCACTGTATATATATTAATATTGTAAAAATAAAATTTTCTTAAAATATAATCATCAATATTTAAAGTGTGTTTTTTTGTTATATTTTTTAAAAGCATATATATATATAATGATGGAAATTCTCTAATGTAAAAAGGTATTTATATTGAAAAAAAATTAATGTGCTTATTTTATTAAATCTCTCTATTCTGTAAGAAAAAAACCAATTAAGTTTTTGAAAAGGAACATTTGTAATATGATATTTAAGAAGTTAATTCCTAATTGAATTACATTCTTACAAAAAAAATGTGCTTTTATTTCAAGAAATTGCTGGAAATGTTTTTTACCCTTATCTGTACTTATATTAATTTCTAGAAATATTTTATTTATGTGCCTCATTTTCATTTTGAAATGATCATTTCCCTTTCTCATGGATATTTGTAGATTATTTTGT
This sequence comes from Trichonephila inaurata madagascariensis, assembly GCA_019973955.1. Lineage (NCBI taxonomy): Eukaryota > Metazoa > Arthropoda > Arachnida > Araneae > Nephilidae > Trichonephila > Trichonephila inaurata. Next base: position 193,720 of record BMAV01006201.1, on the reverse strand, counting down.
CCAGGCTACACTATAGTAGGAAATTTTTCTACGTCTACTCTTTTGAAGGATCGTTTATGTTCATGTTATTTTTTGGATGTGGATGGTATTCTGAAGAGAGTAGTTGTACCTTTTCATCTTATACTCAGGTAAATTATGCAGATTTTCTTTTTAAAGGAATGTTGATTTTGTTTCTAGCATTTTCTTAATATAGCAATGCAATTTTAATTGTTATGCAGATTTTGAACAAGCTCTCCTTACACACTAATGCTCTAAATAATTAAATTATTTTTTAAATTAATGAATATAATATATGTAGGTGATTTTTACTATTTAGCATTATTGATAAATTTTACTTTTATAATACAATATTTTATTAATATTACATGAATGCTTATTATATAATGAATATATATATTAGTGCATTTTTCTTACCTGTTCCTTGCCTTTTCCTGTGTTTTTCATGTTAAATATTTTTGTACTGAATAAAATTTCTAAATTCATTAATTGAAGCAAATTTTTTTTTACAATTTTAGTATTTAATAAATTTAGTATACTTTGTTTTATATCATATGTTTTAAAAAATAATGATTGAAGGCTTTGTATTTCATTTTAGTGAAAAAAATAGTAAACGAGCACGTGATATGCACTTACTTCGTGAGCTCAAAATGACTCTTAAAAATTCTACCAAAGGTAAAGCAATTCTTTAAAAAGTTCTTTAAAATTCTATTTTTGTTAATCTTGAAGAGTTTTTTTTCCCCCTACAAGTTATCTCTTGACTATTGATTTATGAAGTAATATAACCATTAAATTCTTGCCAATGTATATATCATCAATGCAATGTAGTCTTTTATTTCTTTATTGTTTAGTTTTTCATTTTTGCAATATATTTTTATAACTATATATATTTTAACTATACATTTTTTAATTATTGGAATATTTTTAAAATATGTGCATAAATAAATAAGTATAAATAGCATAGCGTTTTCTTAAATTTTAAAAAGAGGTTGTTTGATTATGATAAAATATGATAATTTTATTGAATTTAAATTTTTAATCTTACACTTTTTTAAAAATGAACTGATGAATTTTCCAACATCAAATTATTTTGTAGCAGTTATTTTTAAAAAATTTCTTTCAGGCTTTTTTAAAAATTAATTTCTATGGATTATTTGTTTTGCGGGATTGTTTACTTTTTGACCTAATGTTATTTAATCTAATCACATTTAATAATATTAATCTAAATCATTTTTGCTTTTTTCTAAAAATGTTTTATTTTTAGGAAAATCTTTTGAAATTATAAAGATTTTGAGAGACATGAGAATATATTCTACACGTATTCAAGTAGGTCTTTATTCCATTTAATTTATTTAATAATTCTTTATTGTTTGTGAAAATGAATGTATATGACAATGCCCTTAAGATGTTTTGTTTGAAAAAAAAACATAATTTTACTGGACAGTTTAGAGATCTAAATTTTATCATTGTGAACAATTCTTTTATCTTGAAATATGTGGTATCATTTGGTTCAATATTTTTTTAACATTGGTAATTATCAAAGTGTATAATCTATTACAGTAGTCAGTAAATTCATAAAAAATAATACAAAATAAAGGAAAATTGAAAGATCAAAATAAAATGGGTCGCAATATTTGGCATGATTGGCAGCCTTCTTTTGGTGCAGATGGACTTATTTTTATCATCAAACTATTTAATTTTTATTTTTTAATTTTTTAGAGGTATATAATATGTATATGTGTGTGTTTAAAAAATAACTTCAAATGAAACTAACAATAATACATCTTTTAAAATGATCTTGTTGATTATGACTTTGAATTTTTGAAGTTATATTAAATTAATTATTTGATGCAAAAAATAGTGGTTTCAAAATGTTTTCACATAAAATTTAGGTTCAAAATAATTTGTCCCATTTCTTGTTACTTGACTCCATTCATAAACAGTCTTCTAATTTAGCTATCGATTTTTTTGCATTTTATTACATTAATGACAAGTTAACACTTTCACTTTTATGATTACTTTAATAATTTCTCGTAGATATATTATATGGAATTCTTTTTATAATTTTAATTTACTAAAGTTATTATTTGACTGTAAAATTTATAAATATATATCAATTCTTTAATATACATCAATATTTAATATCTAAAAACATTTTACAAAGTAAATTATTTTATACATTTTTATTGTAAAAAACTAAATTTAGTTGGGAAATATAATTCAATTTAATTTTTTATACTGAATTATTTTCTTAGCTATTATTCCAAATTAATTATCTATATTTAAAAGTTGTTGCTTTTTGAGAAAAATGTGTTGCTTTATTAAAGATTAGTAATTCTACCTTCTTCTTTTCCAAAAATGTTTGGACTCTGCCCTAAAAAGAACCCTAATTATGACAGCTATTTATAGCAACATGAACATAAATTAATTTGAAGAATAAGGTCATGTTTTTTTTAAAAAAAATTATAGTGACCTTTGAATTTTGATTGGTGTACCAATCTTCAATTTAATATTGCTGTTATATTTGTGTATTAATATTTTTTCCATTAAATTTTTTTCAACGTATCTTAAGTATTATTTTCATACTTAACGAAGTATTTATAAGTAAAAATTGAGGAAATCTGTATTATTTAACAGTACAATTAAAATTTAGCCAAAGAGGGAGAGAGAGAAGTTATTTAAATTAAGAATTTAGTGTATAAATTACTGTTTTTGAATATTTTTCTTTAATAAATTGTCTAAAATTGTTTTTTTTTTAAATCCATTTCTCAAGTGATTATTAAATGCAAATATGAAAGTTTTCTGTGTTTCAAATATGAAGTAATCATATGAATACTTTTTGATATTCAGGCATTAGACAACATCTTGAGCAGTCGACATTCCACTATAGAGTTGATTGAAGAAGTTGTTTCTGCTCTTTTAGGACATCTTCAAAAGCAAGGTATTTGCTTTTGGTTCTTTATATGTGTTTGTGTCTATAAACAGTACCTGATGCTAAAATTGTTTTAAGATGACTAGATATATTTTCTGTTGATTTTCTACAAAATGTTGTACACCATATTCTATTGAATATCAGTTTTGTGGCTAAGGCCAGAAATTCGCGGTAAATGTTGTATTTGTTAAATCATGGATTTGAGTTCTGGCAGCATTCAAAATTCATCATATAAAAGGATTGATGCATGTTAAATCTGTCTGGGTTTAAAGATATCATGTAATTATGGTGTAAAAATTTGGAGAGTGACATACCCAACTTGGGTGTCTTTCTTGTCATGTGATCATGGCTCAAAAGGATAAGGTCAACTGCTAGTAGCCCCTCTTTAGTTACAAAATGTAAGGTTAATGAACAGTCAATCAGGAATATCAATTTTGACACATTGAATGCATTTTTGTTTTTTAAATTTTTTGTTGTGATAAGATAACTCTCTTCTTCTGCTTCTTAAAATGTGGAAGTTTTTAATTTAAATAATATTGATAATAATAAACATGGTAGATGAAATACAATATTAAATAATGAGCTCTGAATCAAAGTAATGGATATTGTAAAACATCTGCATTGTATTTTTATGACCTAAAATGAAAAACTGTAGCTAAGCAATAGCAATGAATTCACATTTTAATTCTAGGAAAATGATAAACAAGAACTTTTAAAAGGAAATAAAGAGTGAATAATGAGCTGTTTGGATAATGTGTAATTTGATTGGAGTAATTAAAAAAATTTTTGATTTAAAAACAGATTATGCTTATATGAGTGAATAAGTTAAAATAGATAAATTTATTTTATTTGTGTACAGATTTAGATGGGAGAAATTGATGCTTGAAAATTTTCCATAAACATTATAAAAGGTTCTTTTTAAGAATAAACAATGTTGAAGTAATATCTGTATAAAAATAAATTATTATGCATTTGTTTTGTAATGTGCTGAAATTAGTTTTTCCCTATGATTAAAGTAAGATTTAGTAAATATTTAGTTAGAACTAAACTAGCTCTCATGTATGATATAGAATGAAGAAAACTATCATAAAAATTAACTATTTTTATACAAAGGCTTGCTTGGATTGGGTTACAAAAATTTTGAGAGACTGTATTTCACTAAGTAGGTTGCCTGATCAATTTATTCAGATTACCTTAAAATCGGGTATGTAATGGACACCCATACTTTCAAGCTACATTTTTTCTTAGGTATATTCACCATATATACCTAACCATATAACGTGCACTCCCTTTTTTACAAATGAGCCAGAAGTGTTAATGTACAATGCTCGTATGTTTTTTAAGTCATTTATTAAGAGTTATTATTGCAAGATTTTTTGAAAAAGTAGTATACTGTTAGAATCAGAACCTTTTAACTTCATTATGTATGTAATTTTTTCAAATATATATTATTTTGATCTATGTGATGCTCTCTTATGCTCATCTTTTTTTTATTTTTAAAGCTATCATTTTTATACCCGGCGTATAACTTGTGCCTGTAAATTTTAATCTCATTTTTATTGTTAAAAGTGCACGTTATAGGCCATATTTTACAGTAGATATAATAAAATTACTCAAATACTTAAGAATTTTTATTGAGTTACATGAATTTCAAATGTATTCTTATCATGAATCTAAAATTTAGAAATTTTGAGTTGCTTTTTTTTATTTGAAAAGAAGTAATTTTGATTAAACATTTTGCAAATTAACTGATTTTAAAGTAAATAGGTAATGGTAATTGCTTTTAATTGCTGTAAAATCTGGTGTATAACACACACTTTTAACACAAAAAATAAGAGTGAGATTCACGGGTGCGCGTTATATGGCGGGTATGAAAAGAATATCTTTAAAAATAAAAAAGATTGGCATAGAAATAAAATTAGACTTCTTCATTTATCGAAATATTGTTTATTTAAAAGAAGTTACCTTATGAACTTAAAGAGTTTTATTTCTAAAAGTATACAATTTTTTTCTAAGGCTTGGAATAATACCTCGAATAAATGATTTCAAAACATAAGAACATTCCATGTGTACATTTCAGGCTCCTTCATATAAAAGGGGATGCACGTTATACCCAAATATACCTAAAAATTACTTGAAAGTATAGGTGCGCATTAGACCGCAGTGCGCATTATATGCTGGATTATGGATGGTTACTTGATATTTTGCTAAAATTTTAAGATTCTTTGTTCTTTTGTATTTTTATGGTTTAAGAGATTTTGAAATATATTTTTGATTTAATTTTAATATCACTTATAACCACACTATTTTATTAATTTTAACTCCTTTTTACATATTTTATCATTATTATTAGATCAACAGCAAGTTGATCATGATGCAAAAGTGTTGCAGCAGTACTGTGTTAGAACACTCCAATTGTTGAAACTGTATACTACCTTGAATGATATCAATGGAAAATCTGTAGAAACTGAGTCACAATCGTCTGATGCTTCTGTAGACATACAGGTATTACTTATTTAGCTCTGAATTTTATTTAATAAGGTAATTATACTGAATTAAACCATGTTATTGTTTACAAGCTATACTTAAAGTAGCCATAATTTTATTCATAAATGATATGGGATATTAATTTTATTACATTATATATTTATGTAATGAACTCCTTTATCCATTGATTAGTTATACTTTATGATTTTGAAATGGTCTAGTTTCATTGTTGCTTTATTTGGCTGATTTAAGATGTTTATCAAAATCCTTTTTTTTTTTAAAACAATTTTAATAGTTTGTGATTAGTCTTTTATTCTATTACTCTACTGTAGAAACCAAGGTTCTCAGACTAATATGATCTTCCTTGGTTTACTACTTAAATCAACATGTGTTTATGATCGCATCTTGTTCTTGGAATAAGAGAAATCTATTGCAAGTTTGTTTATTATAATTGTTTTCCTAAATACAAGAAAATTTCTCAGCAATTGAGTAGCAGCATTAATATAGTGTCTATTGAATAGAATTTCATGTTTAATAAAATCAATTTTTACTTTCTTATTTACTTTGAATTTAAAAAACTAAAAATATTAAAAATTTATTTAAATGTGTTTTTAATCATTTTGCTTGAAAATATTTTTGCATTTTTGAGCAAAATTATAATGATAAAATCATTACAGTGTGAATCTTTAGGTAACAACTTGTGAAATAATTTCTATTAAGACAATTTATTAAGAATATTTGAGTTGCATGACACTAAAAAAAATATACATATATAAATGATTGTCACATAAAAAGTTTTTATTAAAAACTCCAAATTTTAACTTACTTTGCATTTATTTTTTTGTCACAGATTTTGATTGGATCATCATAAAAACGTATTCTTTAAAAAACTCTCTGAAAATTATTTAAAAGATTATTAAGAGACAGGGCATCAATGACAAAAAATTATTTAAAATTTTAGATGTGCCATATTGCATCCAAAGGGATGCAAGCTCTTATTAAAGAAATTTTATTCAAACTATACCTGGAGAGATTGAGTTTTATTTTAAAAATTTATGTGCAGAGTATAGATAAACTTTCTAGTTAGAACACTCCTGTTGGCAGCTGAGATATGAACAATCCTGCTAATTTCAATTTTACTTTTTGCATGCTGTTTAACTTGTAGTCTCACTCTTAAAAAGTTTTGTTTTATTTTTTTGTAATTAACCTTTTAACAGTTTTTTTTTTTTTTTTTTGAAAAAAAAATATCTGTTTAAAAAAAATTATGTTTGAATATAATTTTTGCAGTTTTTTAAATTATTGCTTTTTATAATTATTTTCTCAAAGTATGTGAATCAACGTTTGAAAATTGAAATTGTTTTTGATAGAAGTTGAATTTCAGACATATTCTACCAGTTTGTGCATTTCGGAAACAGAAGTGGGTCGTATTCTATCACTTGTTACTCTCCACCAAGAGGTTGTCCCTGTACTTAAGCGCCAAGTTCGCTTCACTGATGACTGTGCCACTGAAATGGCATTTTCAGATTTTGTCACTTGTTTTATAGTGAATGATGAACATCTTGTCAAATCTGGAGATGAACTAGTTCTCAAGCACTTACCCATTGATTTAAATTCTGGAATTTCTGGCAAACAGATAGAATCTTTAGGTAAAGTTTAATGTTTATTTCTTACTACTTTTAAAGAAGTACATTTATCTCATGAATGTATTTTTATCATTACTTTTTCTGAATAAAATTAGCTATGCTGATGTTAGTAAGTATTTGACATTCTTATATTTATTGGAACAATTTTTTTCAAATCCATTGTAGTAAAGTAGAGGGAATAAACATTTTAAATATATTTTCCAATGTATTTAAAAAAATTATTTTTTGCAAATTAGTGTGATATTTTGTTAATTACATTTATTTTTCATTTTTATTTAGACTTGTAATAAGTTAAATGTAATTTGAAAGCATGTAAAATAAGACTTCTATTATATGTGTAGAAAAGGAAGTGATTTATTTTTATGTAGGATTTAATGCCTCACAAAGATTATTATTGAATCAGAAATTTTGGATTATTATGCTTTTATATCATTCTTACAAAGTATACTTGGATTAATGAAAAATTTGGAAAAATATATAGATCTTTAAGTATTTTTAAAGTATATAAGTGTGCTTTTGATTATTTTTGTGTATTATAAATATTATTGACTAAGTCGCAATATTTTATTTAGATATAATTTTAGATTATAACTAGTTTACTTTTTAAATTATTATTATTTTTTTTGTATGTAGACTATGAAATGTAATTTTTTAAAAATTAGATGAATGTTTTCTTAGGTTATTTGAATCTTGTGAAGTCATAAGAATTATTTTAAGTATTTTCTTTTTCCAAAGAAAAATTGTTAAAACTAATTCTAAAGATTAATACATTACAAAATAATTTTGCTTAGCTATATCCATGATTTTGTCATAACTTTTTTTGTGAAGTAGAAAGGAATTATAATTTTTATTTGAATTTTTAAATAATTTTCTTATTATTCTATTTTAGCTTTTATTAGCCAGCAAGGAGCTGTTTTAATTATTGTATAAAAATATTTCTGAAGGATATTTATTCCAAAATGTTGTAAATATTCATTTTGGTATTTTTTATAATTTTTAATACATACTTATCTTGTGCATAAATATATTATAGGAGGATTTCTGTTTCATTCATCTGTTCATGCTGGATCTTATTTTAGCACACTTCAGGCAGCTTTAAAAGACAGTGGAGTTCTGCCAGAGAAATTGTTGGTTAGTGTGAATATTTTCATCTGATAATTGTTAGGTATCATAAATACTGTTTAACTTATAACTGGACTCAGTTTCTTTAAAAAATCAGTAAAATCTCATGTTAACTTTTATATTCAATTCATAATCATGACTGCATAATGCAAAAAAGATAGAATATTTTATGTATATATATATTTGAATTCATCTCTATTCTTGAGGTGATCTTTATATTTGCTTAAGTATTTAAATGCTCAGTTTTTTCTAAAATGATTCATATTTCAGTAAGTACTCCTTTAACATGCAAAGTGTTTCAAAAATATTTTCACATTTTAAAATATTCTAAATTGAACCAACTATTTGTAGTGTTTATCAGAGTTATTTACATGGGGTCAGATTTTTAGATATAGTATGCAAAATAACAATATACTGTGCAATTTTAAAGCAATGAGAATAAAAAAGGATCAAAATAATATACTTCCCTCCTTTTTCTTTTGTAAGTGTATTTCAGTAGCAATTATTTGATATACATTGATGATGAATATGTTTTTTGCTGATATAGCTCTTTATTATGCATTGTGGTATATTACATTTTTTAAAAAAAATTCTATTTTAGTAATTAGACATACACCTATCTTTATCTTCTATCATGTTTGAGAAATATTTATATGTCTTTTCTTGCCAATTCAAAGTTTGGTTAAGCAGTTGAATTTGAAATATTTTACTCAGTAAAATCACAGTGAATGGATTGTTTTGATATTTTATTTTAAAGTAATTTCAAACCACATATTTTGAATTTAGAAAAATTGCTGCATTTGCTAGTACAGAAACACTAAGCTTTAGCTTTTTTAACGATTTTCTTTAATGAAAAATCATTTTTCATGATGAAAATTTTGATTACACACCAATCTAATATGTTGGTTTATAAAGCTTTAATTGATCTTTTTTTTTTTTTTTTGAAAATTTAATTAACTTCTGAGTCATTGCATGTATAATAGTGACTCGTTCAAAAATATAATGAGCCATATTGAGAGAGATATAAATTTTAATGGTATCAAATTCTAAATTGTGTATAAACAAAGGTGCAGTGAGTAATTTTTTTCTTCTGTAGATGCTACTATTGAAACATTGGGTATCTGATGCTGGATTCTGTTCAAGTGCTGATAAATGGATAAATTTGCAGCAAGTAATGAAGCACATAAGTTCATTAAGTGGTAGGTTATAAAATATAAAAATTTATTACATATTAGTTTTGGAGATTAACATTTAAACTAATACACATTTAATTTTTTTTCTTTTAATTTGTTTCTTAATGATTTGTAGTCTTAACATTATAATTGTAAATGGATTATGTTGTTTTTGTGTTAATACTGTATAAGAAATAAAGTTACAGTGAATAATTGCTTATTGTTGTTTTAGGCATTAAGGGAAAGAATATTTTTTGAAAGTTTGTAATTGCAAAAAAAAAAGTCAATTTCAAACTTGGAGGGGGAAAAAGCCGTATCATTTCATCCTTTAATAGAATGAAAAATCATAAATGCAATTAGCTGTTAATCTAAATTGTAACTGAAAAATTTCTAACTTAAATTTATATTATTTTAATTCTAAGGAACAATGATTACTTTAGCACTCCTCTTTTAAATATTTCTCTGCTGAAGATTACCAGTTGCATAGTTCAAGTGAAATGTGTATCAGATTCACTATAGCTTCCACATACATATGCTGTTAATTTTCTGGATGCCTTTTCGATACATACTTTCTTTTAATTAAATACCATGTGTAATAATTAAAGTATGCATTTGTTCAGTTTATAACAAATCACTGTATTTATATTTTTTTGACATGATCCAATTTGAGTAGATTTGGGAAACTTAATTGCTATTAATTTATAATTAAAATTTTGTACATTTTATGTAAAGACAAAGCTAATATTTATATGAAGAAATTCTGTCTCTTTATTGGACATAGGGTAACAAATAAAATTATGTATTCATAAATTTCATCATGTCATTATAATATAACTTTTGTAATTGATATTTTCCTTGAATTTAAATGCTCTAATTTATTTTGTAATATTGCATTGACTAAAATATTCTTTAAATAGATCCAAAGTTGGTGAGTTCTGACTCTGAACATGTTTCTCCCTGGTGGGCTGCTGTGCGAGAAGCTCTTCATAAAGCCACTGGCAATGTTGCTGCTTACATTGGAGCTGTTGTTGCCAGGTCTGTGTCTGTCATCATGGCTGCTTCCTTCAGTGTTGAACATAAAAAAGCCAATGAAGAAAAAAAGGACAAAGAAAATGATGAAAGTGGAGACAGTGATTGGGAATCTGTATCTCTTGATTTAGAACATTGGAATCTCTTGGTGAAGCAGTTAGAAGATGTTTTGATGTTGAATATACTCTTGAAAAGTCAACCTTATGGAAAAGCAGTTGTGAAAGATGTCAACATATCCATCGAAACTATTTTGAATGGAGGCCAAGGTGAAACTCAATTTATACTCTCCCAAACTATAAAATCTTCAGTTTATTTTGCTTTTTTTGGAAACAATCATGTTTAAGTTTGAATACTTTCCCTTTAAATATTTTCATTAATTTATTTTGACTGGGAGAGGTGAAGGAATTTTCAGACTAAAGTAGTGTTTTTGTTTATTGAATGTAGAAGTATATTTGTATCTTGCATTTGCATCTTAATGTATTTCATTATTATAATGATACATTACATTAAATGTTTGACTTTTTTAGGGGTTTGTTGCAAGATTCTTCTGGATATTAAATCAATAGAAAAAAATTGTTATAAAAGATGAAATTTAATAGTTTTCTTTAAAAAAAAAACCAAGAGATAAAATCTGTGTGAATAAATCTCAGATTTTTTCGGTGGAGTGGGGGGATTTATCCGCAGTTAGTTCTAAATGAATTTTGGTACATTTCACATATGTTCAATGATGTTGTATTTATAAACATGTTTCTTGCTGCTTTAAATTTTTGATATTCTTATGATTTTTGTTAATTTTTTTGTCTTGTGATTTGATACAATATTCATCTTTTCAAAATATGCAAGATAATAAAAGTAGTTCATTATACTGTCTTGGAAATACAGAAACGTGTAAGAAGCTATTATAGATAAATTAAGATAGTTATTTAATAAGTGGGATAGATTTGAAGATTTCTGTCTACTATATGTAATTAATGTTATGTTGTTGAACTATTTTTTAAAGTAGATTTCTTAGCAGTTATATATATATATATATATATATATATATTTAAGTTCAATTGTATACAATTTTTATATGTTGTCTTGACTTGAGTGAAATTTATTTTCAGGTTCTGTTACGGATCTGATTGCTGTGTGGGCAGTCTCAGTTGGCTTAGAACCTGAGGTGCTATCTTCTTTCTTATCTGAATCTGTGGGTGATGCTTCTGTTCTTCAAAAATTTTTAGATGATAAATCAGAATCTAGGTCTTTAAATATTGTCAAAGGTAATTTTTCTTATATTCTCTATTTTTGTCTTTTAGGTATACAACATTTAATAACAGTTAAAAAATATATTTTTTACTTAGTATCCCTTTTAACCTTATATGAAAATAAATAAGCATAAGATGTAATTGAACTATTTTTTTACATGAATTGTATCAATAAACTGAGGAGAACATATAAGAAGTATTTTTCAAATTTTTAATAAATTTAATGAATAAATTTTATTATTTTTTAAGTGAACAGCTTAGAAGTTTGTTAAACAGTTATGCATCTTTCTTGATTCATGTAAAACATGAAAGACTAAAACATTTGTCAAGTTTGAAAAATAAGCATTATCTAAATAACTTTTGAAGTTTTAAAATTTTAAAAGTTCACAGTGAAAAGTATTTTGTATTTAATTGCATGTTTTAACAATTTACTGCTATAAAAAGATTGGTAATTATTATCTTTATCTAATCATTTTAGTTTTAATGATTTTTGATTTTAAGAAAAATAATTTGATTTAATTATTAATAAGTGATGCATATACTAGATCCATGTGGAGTTTAATTTAAAATATGATCATTATTGGTTTGTATCTTTTCAAGGAAATTGTTTATTAGCTTACATTTTGCTTAAAAATGCAAAGTAAAAAATGTACAAATGATGGAGAGTTGCTATGTAAAATTAAAAAAAAAGAAATAAAATGAAAATTGTATCTGGTAAAAGAGCAGTTATGTGATATTTCTTGCTTTCACTAAGTAGACATAAACTGAACTTTATGATTTTAGGTCTTCTGAGTGATATTCGTAGGAAGTTCCCATATAGTCTCAATCATGATGCATTGCTTGCAAACTGTGGCTGGGAGCACTTGATGCACTGGAGTAAAAACAAAGATGTAGTCACTCATTTAGAACAAGCATTGACCTGCTTGAATCTTGTACAGAGCACTGTGATAAAAAATGGTATGTACATTTTCAAACTTCTATGGCTTAAATTTAATTAAAATCTTTTAGAATTTTTAAATTGAACTCTTCAATAAGTACTTTCTTAACTAGCCATCAGAGAAAAAAAATCTTGATTTAATAATTGACCTATTAGTTTAGTAAGAAAACATGGAATACTTATACATAATTATATTAAATAGTTGGTCTTCTAAAAAATTCTATTTTTTTTTTAAAATTATTATTTATTTATTTATTTTGTTAAATATTTATGAAACAAAGCATAGCTATGAAGTTTTTTAATGAACCATTTCTCTAAAATATACATAAAAAAATGTATTCCTCTCTGAAAAATTTGTTGATTTGTGAAAACGGCAAAATATTGTTTTAACAATCTCCTAACTAAACAAATGAAAATCTAATGATGCAAGGTCAGTTGAATTTAGGAGCCATACCTTAATAAGACAATTATCCATCCATTGAAGCTTGTGCAGATGTAATATCTGGAATGATTGGCCAGCTTGAAATACTTTGCATTAATTTTTTGTATTGATTTGGCATTTGAAAACTGTAAACTATACTTGTGAATCTTATAACTGCAATAAGTTATTCCTTTTAAACCCCATTATTGTCTATGGAAGTTAGTACCACTATACAAGAGCACTCCAAATTTGGATTGAGTTTTATTTCAGCAAGTAGTTTCTTGTGGCTACAGCAGTCAAATATGATTATGAACTTATCTGTGTGATTTATGTCAAGTTGTGCGTTTGTGTCCTGATGCTATTAAAGACTTATCATGCACAGTAGCTGATGCAAATTAAATCTGTTGAATTTCAATTTTCTTTTGGTTAACTACTTTATAGAAAGGGAAGCTATCAATTGAGCATTGATCAAAATTACTAGGGCTACTGCTGTTTTTTTTTTTTACTAAGAAGTTTATTTCAATTTTTCATTGAATCCAATAGAAATAATCTAAAATATTACTTTATTTATATTACTATATATTGTTTAATAGAGAATCATCTATCCATGAAAACTATTGAGGAAGGTTTGATTTCTGATGACATACGTCACACAATTATATAATATCTACAATAACTTTAATAGCAAATTTTTGATGAAATTCAACTAAGCAAGTTCTACTGTTTCATAGAATGCTCTTATATTACTTATTTACAAATATGATCATATTTGAAAGTGATTATTTGTCATTTGTAGTTTTTGCTCATCTGCTGGTTTTGGGCTTGTATAATGTGGATTTTAAACAATAGTTTTTTTTTCTTTCAACATGTCTTAATTTTTAGAGAAATTATCTTTGTGTTAAGTCAGAAACTGCAATTTGTCTGTATACAGCTCAATTACAATTTTTTCAAAAAGCTTTCTTTTTATGAATGAATTTTTTAATACTATTTTTAACATTATATTGAAACTAAAATGATGTAGGCATGAAATTAACTCTGATTTCTTCCACTTTAAATTCATTAGAAATAATCATATTTTCTGCAGCTTGAGGGAATATGTATTCTTCAATTTGCCCTTTTTTTATACTATTTGATAAATTAATGTTTAACAAAAATTCTAAGGCAGAGATGAAAACTTTGAGGTATATCACTTGAAGGTTCATCAAGGTGCCATGTATCAATTCATATTTGTTTAAACAAGACTAATTAATAAATTATTACAGGTTTTTTTTTAAAAAAAAAAGTTGTATTCTTTTTTAGTCATTTATTACTCTGGTTCATTGTATAATTAGCCTTCTGCTTCTAGAAAGATTTGATGGATAATTCTTTCAATAATACTACAATTGAAAGTTAAAACATATCTATGGTAGAAAATTATATGTATATCAATACAGGATTAATTTAATTGTATCATAAATGTTTAGTTTCACGTTGTAAATTCAACTAATGAAATGAAGCATTTTGATTTAGTGTAAATTTCACTTGTTAGGCGTTGAAGTTCATTATATTTTGAGAGGAAATTTATACTATCCTTTTTTTTAAATTATGTCAATTTTCTATTGCAATTACTCAATGACTCTTGCTTTGCTATTTTTGTATTCTTTTCATTAATTCAGCAGAGTAAATGTAACGAAATTGAGAGAAACAAAAAAGTGCTCATGTATGCTTTTTTAAAAATTATTCGTATTTTAGTACTTGGCTATCTTTATATAATTTTGTTTCTGTTTTAATTATGTGTAGGATTTGCTACCATGATGTGGAAAACTTTTATTTTAAAAACCTTTGAAGCTGCTACTCATCTTATGGATAAGGTATGCTTATAAATAACCCAAATTTTAAATAAGACTTGATTTATAAAGTTGCAAGATTTTTCAAAGTGTAATATGTTTAACAAAAATTTGTATTGTTAATTTATTTATGTCAATTAATTTTTTTATTAGGTTGGTAAAACTCCAAAGGAAAGGCTTTGTCGAAAGGTGCGTTTGTTATTTTTCTCCACGTTTTAAAAAAAGGATCTTTTTGTATGCATTAAAATTTTATGTGTTGATTTTAAGTTTCAAAATCAATAGAGTTTTGAATTCTAAAATTTCTTAAACATTTCATTATTTTTCGATTTAAGTTAATATAAATTATAATTTTGAAGAAGAACAACAACAAAAAAAGAAATTTGTAACTATTTTTTATTTTATTTTTGTGATTAAAATAATAAATAGTTTTTAATTAGTAAATAATGTCTTAATTATTTTTTTTATAAAAAAATAATTTTATTTATTATTTTGATTATAGTATATTATTTAAGGGTTATAATAAAATAATAAACTTGATATGCTATGATGATATAGATAAGGTTGTAGAAGAAAAGCGGATTAAAAACATCTTTAAAAGTAATAGTCTATGTTTAATTAGCTGTTACACCTTGGTTAAATTTTTTAAAGGAGGGAGGCTATTGTAAATTTTAGATATTGTTTTGTTAATAAGTTTAACTTTTTGTGTATGTGTGCATATGTCTCAGAAATGTTTTACCAATTTTTGTTAATTCCTGCTAGGAATGTGGGGGCCCCCCCACATATTAGGGTTCCCCTAATTAAATAATTGACAATCTAATAATAATATGTTAGTGATAAATTCTCTCTAACATATTATTAAGTACTCTCTCTGATATTAATTACATTGTAGCAAAATCATTTGTAATAAAAAACATTTTGGAAGATGTATTTTTTTTAAATGACAAATTTCGTTATAATTTATTAGGAGTCATTATATTATTGAGAAATGAATTTGAACAGAGTTTTGAAAATTCAATGATATATTTTCTTTACTTTTTAGGAGTTGGAAATGACAGATGGGCACTTAGAAAACTTTTTGGAGTTTTGTTGTCAGATTTTGAATATTATTTTGGAAGTAAGCAAAGAAAATAGTTTTTTACTAACTTTCAATGTACTTTAAAACGATAACTGTTCTTTTTACAATGATTAAAAATCTTTTCTACATGTTAGAGTAATATCCCAGCTGAAATGGAAGATCAACTTGATTTCCAACAGGAGAGTTTTTGGCATGGTCATGAAAACATGGGCCATACACCTCTAATTGCCATGGCTCTAAATCAGAAAGCTCCCAGTAGTCAACAAGTTTATTATCATCTCATGTTAGCCAATGTTTTGCATCTGATAGTTACTTTTCAGATGAAGAATACAAAGCCACTTGGGTTATTTAGCACTATGGTAAGTGAACTATGTTGGAAAATCAAGCATTTTTTTAAACAAACTTCCTATGTTTATTGTTTTCATTTTTAACAGTTAATAATTTACATAACTTTTTTGCTCATTTTTTATAAATACTGTTAAAATGTTTTTAATGTATAATATACTTTTACATTTTTCTTTTTTTATTTAATAAAAAATATAAATTTAATGATGGAATACAATGTGGTTCGATTAATATTAAATGTGTGAAGCTCAATTGATATAATATTAAAATTTGGTTTTATTCAAAAAACTTAAAAAGCAGTTATAAGTTGTAGTTTGTATTAAGTTTACTACTTATTTATTATTTTTTAAGAAATTCATATCGAAAAACTTTATTCTGTTATCATTTTTGGATAATCAGTTACTTTGTTTTTTTCGACAAATATTGTTAATATATGCTTAACAGATTTTTTTTTATGGCTAACTTTGAATGAAGATAACTCAAGTTTTTAATGGTGAAATAAGAATTCAATCATTTTTTAATATTTAAGACATACTTATTTAAGAATGAAAATGGAATGTAGCAAAAAAAAAAAAAAAAAAGAAAGAAACTTGATAATTTGCAATATTTCTAAAGATTCCTTATATAAATTAATTTCAAAAATATTTATCAATATTTTTGGTATATAATGGTGACAAGATTTTTGACGAGAGATTCATTCTTGGTAATTTTTATAGGAAAAATTGAAATTTTTGTGTTAAAAAATTAGTATATAAGTTGTCATTTTTGCATGTAAAAACGTAATAAAAATTATCTTAACAAATGTCAAGTAAGGTGAAACAACTTCTACTTCTGCATTGATAAGATGATTAAAAGAAAGTTTACTCTTTAAATACCATATAGTAAGCTTTATCTACAAAGTCTAAATATATGACTACTAATATTTTTTTGATGTATTTCTTTAAAATTTCATTTTATGTGCAAAATAACTTTAACAAAAAGTCTTTTTATCTCTTTAAAATTTTTGCTTCTTCATATATTTTTTTAAAAAAGTTATAAGTTATAACTGAATGTAAACTTTAAGTATTTTAATAATTGATTGAAATTTCAGGGTAAAAAAGCTTTCTTCCGTGAGCTGACATACCATATCCAAGAATCTGCAGAACGGGAAGAACAGGGTTTGAGTACCTCACGCACTCAATTTTTATTGCGTGCAGCGTCTGGAGTTGCACAGAGCCTTCCTGAAATGGACCCTAATGGTCAGGGCTCAGTGGATCAAGCTGACTACCCTGCTGCCAGTAAGAGGTTTAACTGCATCCTTGATTTGGCTCGTGGCTGGGAAGTAGATTTGGATGAGATCAGGAGACATTATGTTTGTGAGCTTTACTCAGGAGGACAAGACTTATTAGCACAAGAAGTTAGTTTTTTTTATGTTGATTTAATGCATGTATTTTAATGTAAACTATTGAATTGTTAAATTAATGATTATTAAATATTTTAAATGTTCTGTGACTGATATTTATCAGCTAATTTGATATATTAAAATCTAAGAACAATTCCTTTGAGTTCTACTTTTTATTGTCATGACAACCATTAGTGCTTACTAATGCAGTTTATAGCCTAGTGGTAATGATTGGAAATGGTAGACAGCATGATTTCTATTGAGTTGGGGGTTTGAATAAGAATGTCACTTAAAATTCATTGTGTATAAAATTCAATGTATTCATTCATGCATAAAATTCATTGTGGGTTGTATCCAAGTGTTTCTTCAGAATAAACCAAACTTGGAATACATTTTCAGATTGAAAATTTGCATGAATTCCCCAACAAATTCATGATGTAAGACATGCATCCATCTATTATTTGGCTTCTTTGTAGTTTGTTAGTGCCTTATGTGTTAATGCTTATAGTGTCTTTCATTTAATTATTCCAACCTATTTAGTTTGCAATATAGGTGATAAAGTATGGAGTATATTTTGTGCTGGAAAAATGAATCAACTCAAGACAGAAAAGAGAATTATGATAAAACTAGCCATTACTCATTTGTTTTGCTGGATACTTCATGGTGATGTAGGAACTACACATTGTTTTAAGTTATTGATGTCCTAGCTTTAAGCTTTTGATTTTATTCAAAAACATTCTTATTGCCCTTCTTTGCCAGTTTATCCATTGGGAGCTTGGGGTAGGTGCCCAGGAACCCGGATAAGCTGGACTTAACTAAATTTTTTGATTTTAAATTTTGATCTGCCAAGGGGGCCTGTAGATGTTCTTTGCCCAGGGCCTGAAACAAGCTTAAATCGGCACTGTAGTCCTTGCTTCTTGATTTGAAAAAAAAACAAAAAAAAAAAACAGAACTTTAATTTCTGAAATGCAAATATATTTATCTTTTAGGTCCCTGTAACAAGCCCTCCTTCCCAGAAGTCGATTTTTAACTAACCTGTTCTTAACATATTTATGCTCAACAAAACAAACATGTTTGCCAAATTTCAAATCTGCGCATCTAATTGTTCAAAAACAGGGAATTTTGATCTATAATCTCTCCTCCCCCCAACCTCCATCTCCTTGGAAATCAATTTCTGTAAAACTCATTCTTCGCTGATCTCTACTCAACACAAGAATCATGCCTACCAAATTTAAGTCTGTATGTCTAAGAGTTCCAGAGATCTCGCGATGAGTGAGTGAATCTTTCCTCGCTTATCTATAGATATGTGGCTCTCAATGGGAAAGCAGTCAGAATATATTAATGTTGGAGTATTTTAATATCTGAAAAAAAAAGAGTAAAAGTTAGGGTCCTATTTATTAACATTATGTGAATACAACTTCAAATCTACATAGGCTCAAATCTTCATGTTGGTGTGGTATGTATGTGGGGTGTGGTGGGGGGATTCAGGTGTCATTCTCATTTTTAGATTTTGCTTCAAAATAGGGAGATCTGTCACTTATAAGCACTATTATTATTTCTTCAGTGTTAATAAGCAACTCTGATTAGTTAACAAGTAAATGATTAGTAGATAAAATATAACTTGAATTTTAATTTGTGCTATTGGTGACAATACTATCAATTCAAACATATAGAAAAAAGTATAAATTCATTTTCATTCCTGATAAATGCATAAATGAACGTGATGGCATTGTAACTACATTTATTTACTTTTTCAACTATATTGGAATGAACTTTGAATTACATTGTTCTCATTTTAATAGTTTTTATTTGGGTATGTGCATAGTGTTTATTTAACTTTTACCTCTATCTGTGGACAAATAAATTCATTGAAACTTAATGTAAATTTTTGGAAAAATTTACATTATTTTTAGATGTTGTCATTTCTATGTATTTCAATTTCTAGCTTGTAAATATTGATGATAATGAATGATAGATCTGTTATTTTTGCCGTTTGATAGTTTATGCTCTTGAGATATCTCTAAAATAATATTTGCACTTGCAATTATATTACTTTTTAATCAGTTATCATTTCAAATGATAGGAATGCCATGTAAAATATGTATGAATGAAATCTATCATTTCCCATGAGAAAAGTAATTGTAATTGTATTGTAAAATATTGTAAAAGTATTCTATATTGTAATGCTTTGTCCAGTTAAATATATTTAAAAATAAAATTCGATAAAATTTGGAAAGAATTTAAGGAATTCTAATTAGTTTTTAAAAAGTAAAAACAAAATATATACTGTTGCATTTTCTCCCAGTTTTTCTTTTTGCTTGTGTTAATATAAAGGCTAAATTTTTTAAATTGTTTTGTAGGTGAAATCTGCTGTAACGGACAAACCTCTGCTGGCTTCCCAGTTGCTTCTTCTTGCTGGACAGAGACTTCATAAGGTTATTTTTGACAGTCCGAACCCTGCCAGTAGATTGGGATGTCTAACCCCTGATGTAGTTTCTTTCCTAAATAAACTGGTGAGTTAAAAAAATTCAAATTATGTTCCTGAATTAAGTTTCTACAAATTTCTTTTTTACAGTTAAAATTATGCCTAAAATTATTAATTATATGGTTAACTTCTCATTGAGCATGGTTTGAGGTCACAGTATAGTGCCACAAATCACTAGCAGTGTATTTCCTCTTCTAAAGTGACAAAATCAATTACTTATTGTGTCATAACTAATATCTCATTACTACACCTCTCTCAGTGGTGTATTATCGGCCCATAGTGTATATGTATGAAATATGATCTTTTGCATGTGTACTATCAGCAAAACTATTTTCAAGGCTTTGAAATGAAATAATAGGACATTGAAAGTGTTTGCGAAGGATTTACTTATTAATACCTTTTATTTACTTTAATATGCTGCATGACTACATGCACTTGTGTGAAAAGCAGTGCATAACTTTCCCTCGACAGTTAAGGGGTTAACAACTCAGGTATGATCCATGACCCTTAATTATGGCTAATTGCTGAATGGTCTAAAGTCGATATTTTATTTGATCATTAAATAGTTGTGCTTAAATTTCTTTTGATAAAAAAAGTAAAACTTATGGAAAATCTTTAGTGTAAAGACGAGGTAGATTTGAAATCTCTTGAGGCTCAATGTTTTCCCCTTTGATTAAAGTTCGGTGCTAAATTAAGTGCCGTCATTGTCATTTGACTGAAGCTCTAAATTATGAGGTTTATCCCCCATATAGCTTCAAAGTGCTACGTTAATAAACAATAACTCACTCATTGGAGGTAAAAATATCAAAAGTTAATTGTCGATTCAGATTACTTGTTATAAAGCCATCACTTAAATTCTCAAAATGTGTCATCACTTCAACTTTAATCTGCAACTAACCTAATTGAATTAAATTTTTAACAATTTTTGCTGTGTGCATTTTCTTCTTTAACTTTGTTTTTTAAGCTATTCTCTTTTATCTGAATCTCCTTTCTTTGCAGGGGGATATGCCTTTACGTTGTAGTAATGTTCCTTTGCCTCTCACCTCAACTCTCATTGACCAAATACTAGTTTATCTTCCTGAAGATAGCAGGGAGCAGAAGTTAAGCATTTCAATCAGGGACTCACTTCCTAACTTAAATCAAATTGTTTCTACATCTTCTTGATAATGGCCTAAAGGGATCCATTACGTAATTAATCCTCAGTGAACATGTTGATAGAAATATTGTTTGTAAAAAAGGAAAAAAGTGATATTTTATGATACATACATTTCAGATCTTTATTAACTGTTATACGTAAAAGATGAATGTATGATAGCCTAAGCTTTAGTTTTAAATGTTTCGAAATCTATATAGTATTTCATGTAAGAAATAATTTGTGATTTTGTATAAATTATATTTATTGTACAATTGTTTGGTTGTAAAATGAATAGTTTTATTGAATGTACTTTAAATACTCAACATTTTTTATACTCAAAAAAAAATCAATATTGTGATTTGTATTTATTTATGTACAATTTGTGTATAAGTATATTTTTTTCTCCTAACAAGTATTTATCAGTGTGAGAACTTAGTATATTTTAGTCAATTAAAAATCTCTTTTTATCCAAGTATGGGTTAAGGATTTTGGAATGTATATATATTCACAAAATTGTTTGAAAATGGACAACTAAATGGTTTTGTACTATTGATTTTACTCTCATAAATAAAACTTTTTTTGAATCATATTTTAAATAACTTTAAATCTTAACCATTCTACTTATTTTTGACATTAAACTATGCATTTTAATCCAAAATTTGGAGAGGGATAAGGTTGATATCCTAATCAACATATTCAATTGTTCCATTTTAGGTTTGCAGAAATAATTTTTATTATATTCCTTTCAATAAGATATGAAAAATTTGTAATTGATGTCTATTTGTTAAAGAGAGGAAAAATTGCTGAATTTTTAAAATAATGAATTATAAAACTGAATCTTTACAAGGAAGTTATTTGTGTTGTAACAGAACAGCAAATTAGTATTTCCATCTTATTCTTTAACTTAACACAGTGAAAGGGAAATGAAAAAAATTCTAGAAATAACACTTAAATGGATTTATATATTTACTGAATATTTGAATATAATTTATTAAAACATTTATCTGGGATAAATGTTTTACTGACTTATGAATTTAGTGTAAAATAGCACATTTTAAAATTTTTGTCATGTGATACATTATTAACGTAAAAAGTCATTAAAGCAGGCTTATTAATTTATTCATATGAAAGATTCAACTTTTGAATAGCTTTCTAAAAACTGTGCATAATAGTTTAAGTTAAAATATAACAGTGCTTATTTGACAAAGGTTTCTTTGAAATGGCCAAATTAATCATGTGTACATTCCTACAATAGCTTAAAAACTTTTTGTGGATGTATTGTGCTGTTTCAGAATACTGTTTGTACTTTTTATAAATATTTTAGTAGCTTCAGTAATTTTGTAAAGTTTTTTTCACGGAACAAGGAATGCATACAGTTAAGTTGTCACAAAAATTGTGAAAATGAGGTATAATCTTTAAACACAGTTTCTATAGAAATTATTAGTGATGAATAAAAAAAAAAAATATTTTTTACTCATGAATTGGTTTTAAATAATTTGTGTCAATTGGTATAGTAAAACTTTCCTCTACCTGAAATAGATTTGTTTCATTGTTAATATGTAACTGGAGTCAGTAGCATTACATAAGATGTTTTCATACGTTTTGAAAAGCTATAAACTGATTATCATCCACAAGTATTTGATGCTTTTGATTTTATGCTGTTTAAGTATTCAATGAATGCAAAGTAACTATAGAAAGCTGAAAATTTTAATTTGGTGTTTTAGTGCGAGTTACCCCCTTCACAAAAGTCATTACGCAGGTGACCGCTTCTAAAGCGCGCCAAGACCGTCTGATGAGCCCTGGAACTCATCAGATGGTCTTGGCCCGCTTTAGAAGCGGTCACCTGCGTAATATGACTTTTGTGCAGGGGGTTAAGTCTTTACCTGTCCCTGCTCTCTCCCTGCTTCTCCTGCTCATCTTCTGGACTGCTGGGGCATTTCCCTGCGACAGTTGTATGAACAGCATGACCTGGTGTGTGACACTATTACGCGGAAAGGTCAAATGGACTTGATGTAGGCTTTCCTGCTCCAAGGGGATTGGAAACAACAGTGCGAGTTCAAAATATTAGAAGCCTGGATATATTTTTGAATTAGTTAAATATTACTTTGAAAAATATCCATAAACTGTATTAATAATTTTCTTCATTGTCTAAAGCAGTTTTTAAATAACTTTTGTAACCCATGAATGCCTTTTTAAAATCAAAACTTTTCCAAAGCCCCCAAGTGGAAAAGCTACTTAAATGCATAGTATAAAAGTAACAAATTTAAAAAAGAGTATTTTTTGTTGAATTATTTATTAAAATTATAACTTTTGTTTAAAAAAAATGACTTGGATGAACTTGATGAGATATCTGTTACGTTTGTGAGTAACAACCACAAATCCCCATAAACACTAGTTTTTAGCCTATTTATTTTTTTTAATGGCAATCAATCCATGTTTATCAAATTGGAAGATGGGAAAGTAGTCAACAACTTCTGAACATCAACCCGTAATCCAGGATGTAAAATTGGGATCTATTTTTGTAACTAGAATTTGTGGTATCCTTATTCAAACATTGGTTTAAGTCTCATATATATGGATATTTTAATAAAATACTCCTGTGTTAGTATGGATTCATCTGTGTTTGGGATCTGAGCTAGTCCACCCACAAAAGAGTTCAACACCCAGTAGGGAATATCGAAGTGAATTGTTATCTATTTAAATTTCCATAAAAATAAAATTTTTTATTTTATATTAAACTTACGTCAGTGGCGCACACAAGGGGGGGTGCCCTAGGGGTCCAGACCCCCCAAAGCCCTTGATTTTTTCCCCGATTGATTATAATTTTAAGTATATAATACGTAAAATTTAATTAAATATTTGTTTTTAATGATTAATTTTATTAATACTAATTATTTATTCAATAATTAGTTTTTTACAGTTTTTTGTTCACCCAAATCGACAAAATCAAAAGGAGCTTAATACAAGAATGGTGGACTTTCGACCCTGGACCTCCCCCCCCTGGTAAACTTCTGTGTGCGCTTCTGACTTGCGCAGACCCCTGGTCTAAAACGATTAATAAATTTTTTTAACACTCGGGCAGATAGAAAAATACTTATTTGTGGAGAAATTATATTTAAAAAGCACATACCATCGGAAGCTTTCCTCATAACTGAGGAGTTAGGATATTTTATAAATTTTTTTTATTATTATATAGAAGCTATATAGTTTGTATTTTACGGTGTTTAAAAAGAGATGCTTCATTTATTAGTTATAATCAAATGAAGACTTCACCAGCCTTCAAATTTCTGTCTGCTTCATACACAGATTAAGACCTTAATTGCATTTGAAGCAACTCTTTTTTTCACTTCTGTAATAAATACATCATTATAATCTTTTTTTTTAAAAAAAAACAAGGGTAATTGGGGGAAATATTTATGAATAATTTTCTTTACTTCTATGAAATATCTGAGTGTGTGCCATTTTTGAGAATTCTAATTTTGATGTGATGCCTTTAAACAGTACGGTCAGAAGCTTATGAATCAGAGAGTTAACATAGCCTCTATGTTCGAGATGGAACTGTTAATACTTAAGCATCTGTCTAATTGAAGGTATATCATTTAGTTGGTTTTAGAGTGACATTTTACTATTTAATGTTGGAATAGAATGCTGCACAATGGCCACAAACCTTGCTATACTGAATTACATTAAAGTGAGGAGAAAAATATTTGAGCTGGTATTTCACAACCTCCTATCCTCTTTAACATGTAGTAGCTTTTATTATTCCAGTGGAATCAGAAAGTCATGAATATTCCAAAACTGAAACAAATATTTAAACATTTTTATAAAACTTTAAGAGTGCAAAAACAGAGCTGCAAAAATTCTTTGATATATTATAATTGTTAAGCCTTATAGTATAATACTGATTAGGAAGTAACATTTTGAAATTCCAAACATATATTGCGAGAGTTGTATCAGTGTATGTGTTTTGTTGGTGTTATATGTAGAATAACTCTTTAAAAGAAATATTTTTTTTAATGACATCAACCATTTCACTGCAGCTACATGTGCTGTGGAAATTCAGGATCAAGTTATTTTTGGTGTAGTATGGCCCACATGTGCATTTTTCTGTTATGTTATTTCACATTGTTACTTTAGTTTTAAAGCATGTATTCAAAGCTATGTTGTCTTAAATACATGACTTTTTGTTTCTTGTATATTTTGCCATCAAAAAATGCTGCCATCTATTAATTATTGTGTTCAAACATATGTAGCAATGGTTTCCACTAACTCTGCAACATCTTTTAATTTGACAAAATTGGTTGATGGCACAATACAATACTGTTTTTTCCACTGAAAATATTAACAAGGAATCAATAATTTAATATTGTAACTGACTAAAATGGATATAACTCTTAAATGATGAGTTACGTATTTGAATTCTTTGCTTATTAATGTAATATACATTTTGTTTGTATAGATTAAGCTCATTTGATATGACTGTCTTAAATATCCGAACAAGCATTTTTTCTTTAAATTCAACACATTACTTTTCTTATCATGAAAATAACTAGACAAGTATAAAATTCTTTTCATGGGTAAAGTTTGATGTTCTAAAAAATACTCGAGATTTCATTTCATTATAAAGAACATTTAAATAAATACCTTCAATGCAAGTGGAAATAATAGAAAATCAATGAAGTTCTTATTCACAAAGGAAAAAGAAATGAAATGATATATAACAATGGCATAAGTTGATTTACAATGAATCAATTTCATTAGCTCGGACAGGCATCTTACTACCCACCAACAGCAGTTCTCGAACTAAATGTCTTATGTTCTTTCGAGAGACTTCTTATGGAGAGATGCCTATCTTCAATCTCAATTCTATATAACATAGAAATCATGGACTAGTTTTTTTTAATATCTTAACAAAGCACCGTTTTTAATCTGACATCTTGTTGTCTTTGGCCCAGTTATGGGCCATCCAGTTGATACTGGTCTTCCAACTATTTTTCAAGGCTTCATCAAACTTATTACGGAAGTGCTTGAGGGCTTCCTGTTCGGACATGTCCAACACCAGTGTCTCACGCAAGTAGTCTAAGTCCTTTTCGCTGTTTAACTCTGGAATGCCTGTGGACAACATCATGGCAAAGAGGGAGATGACCAACGGTCCTCGGCGTCGCAGAGTCATGAAAGCTTGTTCACAACACTGTTGAAACCTGTGAAAAACTTAGTTATAATGCTCAACCATTTTAAAATTATGTGGATGATATATTTCATTGTTAAATTTGGGTAATTTTTTGTTCCCTGTGTGCAGAGGAACAGTTTTAATGGTGATATACAAAATATTCACAGTTAAAAGCTTCTTATTGTTAAGTCTTAAGGGCTCTCAGGACCTTTAACAGATATCCGTGCACTCGAAAAAAACATCCTTCTTCAAACCAATGTAACTTAGCAATAAAAACAATAATTTAAAATTTTTACCACATGATTATCATATGTATTTACATTATTTCTCAATTTTTTAGAGAATTGGAGGAAAAATTTAAAAAGTTATAAAGAAATAAAAATTGGACAATTTTTTAAAAATATGAAAATCAATATTTTACACCGCGCAGGATTCTGAACTACAAAATTGATCAAAATTTACAAAATAAATTCTATTTGGTATAAAAATGTTCACTTTTGAAGTTATACTAACTTTTAAAAAATTTAGAGAAAAAAACATTTTTTAAAATTTTAAGAAAAAAATAAAATTCAAGTAAAAACGTTCTATTAATTAATTATTATTATTTTTTTTTTTTTGAAAATGATGTATAAGTTATGAAGAGCCTTATTTTTTGAACACGTGTATAAAATTTCAAATTGATATCATAAATAGTTTCTGAGAAATCCTGCGCGGAAGCGAAAATTTTTTGTTTTGCGAAAAATGGAAGTTAAAGATAAGAAAGAGATAGGGTTTTCGTTTAAGTTTCACTATTTATTTCTCAATAACTTCGGAAGTTTTCACGGTATCAACACAATTTCGGTACCAAAATGTTCAGAAATATTGAGGCTTTAACATATATATTTTTTTTCAAAAAATTGAAAAGTTTGCAATTTAAGAGTTCTGTGAGCTCTTAATAATTTTCGAGAACAGCGTGAAAGTGTTGCAGTTGGCGAAATTTTCTCTTGTACTGATAGCAACATCTGGCTATTTATCACTTCGTCCTGCTAACGGAAAAGTATGGAAGAGTAAATTGAAAGGTCCACACCCTAGTGTTGGAAAAATGACGCCAACAGTGCTTTTTTCTCTTTATTCGGGAGTGAGGTCGTAATAGCTACGAGAATAAATTTGATTCGTCGAGTCCGTGGTAAATAAAGATATGGGCTAAAATAGAATCCAAACGGGTAAATATATTTATCGAACACCAGCTATGCATGTCTCAAAAAATAATTTTATAAAAATGAACAATAAAAGTGTGTGTGTGCGAGGGGGGGGGGGCGACAATCTCTTTTCAAGAAAAGCAATTCGCACTCATTCATTTACTCACTTATTACAAGATTTCTGGAGCTATTAGACAAACAATCTTAAAATTTGGCAGACATGTTTCTTTTGTTGAGCTGAAATCGGCTAAGAAAGGGATTTTGCGGAAATTGGGTTGCGGGGTGTTGCACACAAAAATTTGCATTTTTGAACTATTAGCCCTGCAGACTTTAAAATTGGCAATCACGTCTTGTTGATTAGAGAACCGTTAAGTACAGGTTTTTCGGAAATTGTCTCCCAAGGGGAAAGGGGGCTACAGGGTCATGTAAAATATAAATATACTTCCGTTTCAAAGATTCGAGCCCTGCTGTTTTTAAATCACAAGAAGCTAGCGGTGTAAGAATGTTTTTGAATACAATCAAAAGCCGTATCACACGTACATTTTCCGTGCAATTTTTTCGTCCAATTTTTGGCCTAATCTGAGGGGGAAGGGTTGCCGTAAGCAAAACGACATGCTCTGACGTCAGTTGCGCTCTATCTCTCCACACTGAACAATTACTCGCCGATTTTTCTGCTTCGGAAAACGAACATCCAAAATCATTTCTTTTATTTCGCTTGCGCTTTAGTTGATGGGTGTAAACAAAAATGGAGCACCATCCTATTTAAAATATTATACGCCGTTTAAATATTATACGGCATATATCGAAACCGAAGCCGCCATCTTGTTTATGACGTAGGGCGCCGAAGAACCCCATTGGCTGGAATTTCAAGCAACTTTTATTTGGAACAACTTTTTGAGCTCACTAGCAAAAAGTTGTTCTAAAGCAGTTGCTATGGCAACTGAGTAAAAATTGGACGAAAAATTGTTTGAAACGTACACTTGTGATACGGCCTTTAATGCTAGATCTTAGATATCAGTCTGTAGCCATACAGCATCTCGAAATACTCAGTGAAGCGGACGGGTATCCCCTAGTTTATCTTTAAAAAAAACTCGTTTTCCTCCCTCTAAAGTGTTAATTTTCCTGATATATATTACAAATAAAGCTTCCGTAAAATATTCAAATGGAGTACCTGCAACGCAATTAAAACTGTTAGAATGCGAATTGATTAATTGTTTAACGTCTCGCCTGAACATTATAAGAGCTATTAATGACGGACCTCATAATTTGAACCATAGGGAAGTGACATGGTCGGCGTATGAGACAACATACCCGTTATTCTTACACGAAGGCCGAGTTTTTGACAGATTTATAACCTCGCTGTACGAAAATCTAGGAATTCGATACTCGAATTGCTAATAAAGATAAGAATAAGATTGCCATTCTGTTATGGCTACAGAGAAGTACCTTCCTCCTACAAAATGAAATAGGCCGTTCTAAAAATTATACATATATCTAGAACAGGGATGGCGAACCATTGGCACGCGTCATAATGTTTTGGGCACTTAAGCGATCAAAATGGTTTGCATTTTATTTCAAAATTACAAAGTTCACTATGAAGTATTAAGAATAAATGCGAGTGATCGGTCGCGGTGCGGCGAGGAGCACACTCGTTCGTTATTGTCTACAATTGCTTATGATGCAAAGTTTGTCTACGCATAGCATAGTCAATTTCATTGACACAACTGTATTTTAAAGTTTGTGTTATGTTTACGATTTTTAAGTGTTATTTAACATGGCTAGTTCAGCAAAAGAATTAAAAGGGCAAGATAGTAACAGATAATTTCAAACTTGGTGAATCTAGAAATATGGCATTATATATTAGTAAAGGCGACAAAGAGGTGTGTGTTTTATGTTCTGGAATAGTGGTATGCAGGACATCGTCCGCAAAACGGCGTTCTGAAACGAATTGAAAATCCTCTTGTCAAAAAAGTGAGCCGCAGTAAAAATAACTAATTGCTTAAAAACCGATTGGCAGATGACTTCAATTGAGTATGCATTCTACTAAAAGTAGTATCTTACAACCCTAATATAAGTTATTTGTCATCCACACACAATCTGCAACAATAGAACTCATACTAATGTCACTTTAATTTGAATAACACGTATGACTAAAACATTTACAACTATACAGTACAAAAAGCATTTTTTTTCGTAGTAAACAAAGAGTTTTGTGTTCTTAGTATTTAGTTGTATTATTTTCCCAATAATCACAAGTCTAAATTATTTGGCGGCACGTCTATACCTCATACACTTCTTTAGGGGGAAAAAATGGCACGTTGATCCATAAAGGTTCGCCACCCCTGATCTAAAACATAGATTCACAATTTTCTGCGGTAGCCGAGGAGTGATAGTTACAAAAACACGTAGTTGGCATAGTTTCTGTTGATGACCTAAGAGTTCTCACGATGGTGCTGTGTTGAAGTTTAGATGGTCACTTGAAGAGGCATCCGACTTTGGTTCAAAATCACTTGGTCCGTCACCAATAGCCCTCTTGTGGGCTTCACACTGTTACGTAAATTGAAATCAAATTGCTTCCATTTTTGGGAACCCCGTGATCTAGAACAGCGGTTCTTAAATGGTCCGTAGTGCCTTTCTAGGTAACCCACGGAGTTTCTCATGTAACGTTGAGATTTTCCTCTTTTACAGACTCAGAAAGGCTTGTTAAAAATATTGAAAGCCATACTAGACTAGATCACTAAATTATCCCCAACATTAGCGCACACAAAAATTTTTCAAGGGGAGGGTTCATTGCTGAAAGTTCACCATTTTGGGATTATACTCCAACACGCCGCCCAACATATTCCTTTGATTTTGTCGATTTTCGGAAACAAAAACATTACAAAATTAATCATTGAATAAATAATTAGTAATAATTAATCAAATTAATTATTAATAACAAATACATAATTAAATTTTACGTAATATATACTAGGCTTATAACCAATCGAAAAAAAATCAAGGGCTATGGGGTTGTCCGGACCCTTAGTGCACCCCCCTTGTGTGCGCCACTGATCCTCGACGAAAAACGATTAGAACATGTATTTTGATCAAGAATATTAATTGGGGGATGTTCAAAATCTTGGGAAGGAGGGACGTGATGATCGAATGCTTAAGGTAATCGGAACCGTGATTTTGCAAAAGCGTATAAATGGATAATATTTATGATTTTTAGTGTCGCTTAGATTAGAAAACGTATATAAAATCGTTTTAAGAATATTATTACAATAAAAAATTATTTAAGTACAATATTTTGACAAAAAATGATTATAAAATGACCCATTTTCAAAATATTCTCCTTTTGTGAAAAATGCATCTATTATAATATTTTGCCTGCATATAGCTCAGACCTCTGTTCAGAGGCTCAACTAGAATTGTTGAAATATATAACTTAGAAGTGGGTTTATCCATGTTTTAAGACAACAGAGGGGAGAAGTTTTAAGAAAAAAACGCCGATAATTATTTCAAATGGCTGTAACTCTGAAAATAATGTGAATTTTTCAAAAAGCTTAGTTGGGCTTCTGTACAGAGGTCTGAGCTATATACAGGCAAAATATCATTATAATAGAAGCATTTTTCACAAAAGGAGAACATTTTGAAAAAAGGTTATTCTAAGTTAATTTTTTGCCGAAATATTGTATTTAAATAATTTTTTGCCAAAATGTTCTTAAAACAATTTTACACATGTATTCCAATCTAAGTGACACTAAATATCATGAAAATTATCTATTTATAGGCCTTTATAAAATCACGGTTCCGAACGTAGTCGGATACCTTAAGAACCTATGATCTTGAAGATAGAATTTTACCTGGAGAACTCTTGCGACCTTTGAGTCTGTCCTTTCGTTATTATGTAGACAAAGTCGTGCGTCAAGACAAAAGGCACCCTTTCTCGCTTGAAACCAAATTTCTCTTTAAATTTTCCTAAGATGTGGCCAAAATCCACGTGGAACAGCTGGAAAAGAGGTAAAATTAGTTTTAATATACATGCCAATGTATTACATATAACTAGACATTTTTGTATCTACGTAACGAACTTAAGTATACATAACTGAACTCCCTTACTTGTCCATTGGTCTTGACCATGATGTTGTCGCTGTGTCTGTCGGCCACTCCGAGGACGTAAGTAGCTACGCAATATCCTGCACACGACAGTGTGAACTCTTCCGCCGCTCGACTCAAGCTGAAAGATGTGAAAGTAAATCTCACAAAGAGTATAAAATTGGTGTATATAAAATTAGATCTTTCCTTGCAGATTTATTTAAGATAACATACAGTGATTGTACTTGAAACTAAACTCTGCCAACGAGTACTTAATTTGAAACAATTCGTGTTATTTGCCCTTAAAAATAAGTTTAATTATAAATAATCAATGATTAGGGATTGCAATATCGGACCAAAAGAGTCCAATACCAGTATTCGGTTTTTTTGGATCTTAATACCGGTAGTAGAAATTTTAGAAAAAGAAAGAAAACACAGTTGTTTCTTTGTTTTGTTTGCCAGTTGCTTTATTAGAGAGTGTAAATATCACAAAAATTATTTGTACCTTATAAATTACAACAGTATATAAAGTATCACACATGGAACAAGTAATATAATTTTTTTTAAGTCAATTCCTACTTAACTAATTATTGTTAATTACTTACTAATAACTGTTAATTACCACAACATTAAGTGGTAATTAATTTTTATTAATTATAATTAAAGTATCCTATTGTCATCCAAAACAATCGTGTATATAAAATTTCAGTTCTCTTTAAAACGTGAAAAAAAGAACCTTTTCAAGTTTTGACACAAGTCGCCAAAAATGATGTCAACGTGGCTGTATTTGTAATTCTTTTAATAATTAGTTTTAATCAATGAATTTTTATTAATTATAAATAAGTTATTGTATTGTCATCCAAAATAATCATGTATATAAAATTGCAGCTCAATTGAGCGCTTTAAAATGTGTTTTATTAATGATTGAAATTTCCACCAAGATAAATATATACAGAGTGTGAGCTAATAGTAGGAATTGAAAAAAAGGATTATCAGAATTGTCATGTTGCACACACATAGGGAAGTTGATAATTTATAAAATTAATTTGTTAATGTATGCATTTATTAGTATACAGTTAAAGGCGTGTTCAAATTTTTTTTTTCAAGTTCTTTAGGAAAGTTTAAAGGTTATTTTGAGCAAGTTCTTATAGACTATTAATTACCATATTTTAGTGATGAAATGACATATTTCATCAAGGCATATTTCTCAAGAACCAAGTTCTTACTGATTAGTTATTGAATAAAACATGAAAATTTTCTCCACATTTTGTTTCGTTTTTAGCATAAACTAAACATGGTTTTCATAAAACAACTCCCCCTCCCCCCTCTTATGATTACAAAACACATTAAAAAATATTCAACCAAATTTCTTTTTAAAAAGTTTTGGTCTCTCTTTTTTTTATATGCATTATTACGGTGGAACCGTGGACATTTTTGTCGGCTGGGTGGCGTGGTGTACCCAAGGTTATGGGTTCGACCCCGGCCCAAGTCGATGAATTTTCATGATGCAGAAAATCGACAGCAGCCATGCCATATGATTATACGGCATATAAAAGATCCCTAGGGGGGTGCTCTAGGCACAATTAAATCCTAGTACAGGTCCCTCCTTCTAGGGAGGAAACTGAGTGTCAAAATTACCTGCGGCGATTGGTATCCGCCTATATGGTGCTGCACTAAAAAGAGATACCTGCTTTCGGTGAATGTACTAGGTAGATTGATGAACTCTGTTAATAACTGTTCATAATCTGCCATTAGAGAGGGAAAAAAAAGCGGTACAAATTGACAAAAATGTTAATTTTAATATATTCATAGATATTAGATTTTTAGAATCTCTTTATTTTTAAGAATTTATTTCGTTGCACATACTTTAATATTTTGAGGTTTAGAATATTTTAATAATTATTCTGAAAACAAAGTAAAATATGATTAAAAGCATACGATAATTCTTCGAAACAATTTACTGAGTTTCAAACAGGAATGTAACTGACCTGACGTCATCCGGGTTATGGTCCTTCAGCCATGATAGGATAGATCCTTTTTTGAAAGCCGAAGTCGCCGTAAAACCTTTCTCTTTTTGGATGTTGGCGATGGTGTCTGCATTGGGAACCACCTCGATCAAACCAACACGGTGTCCAGTGGCCATACAACGGTACGGAATCATCCTGTTAGAAAAGAAATAGAACATGCTATTTCTTTACTGTTATATTTTATTATAAGTTGGATTCTACTTTATCGCCCATTTGGAAATTATTGAGGTAGTATTGGATAGAAATTAAGTATAGTAAAAGGAACTATATTAAGATTTTATCTGGCAACATAAATTGAAGATGTGGTAGATACGTGTTATCGCAGCCTATTGGTGACTGTAGTATCTGAGACTGCTGTTAGCGAGAGAGTATGGAATGTTGGCGCGAATCGGCGTGGCTTCGGTAGGGTTAAATATTTTGAAAAAAAAGGTTCATTGACCCCGGAGAGTGCGTGCAGAGAGAAGGAGAGAGTCTCGTGTCTTAGAAGCGGAGGGGGAGGGGTTGCATCAGTAGCCCACACAGGAATCTCCCCAGGGGGGGCCCGGGGTTGAAAGTTCACCACTCTTTTGATTTTGTCGATTTTCAGGAACAAAACACAATAAATAACTAATTATTGAATAAATAATTAGCATTAATTAATAAAATTAATCATTAATAACAAATATTTAATTAAATTTTACGTATTACATACTTAGAATTATAACCCATCGGAAAAAAACTCAAGGCCCGGGGCGGCCGCCCCCGGAGGAAATGGAATTCCTTCGGTGAGAGAGCGACCATGGGCTTGGTCCGGTGTAAGAAAGTAAAAGAGATAGTCTCTTGGGACTGTGTTTGACTTGATTGATTAGAGAAACGACAGGACATTGTAGTTTGAGTGTTATGTGATTATTATATTTAATCAAGATAAATGTGTTAATCAAGATTTAATTATGTTTGTATTGATTGATTTGAGAAGTAATAAAGAAAATAACAAAGTTATGACAGCGACATTATATGAAACAAAGCACCTGATTGCCAATTTAGCGCTTACGAAATAAGAAATCGGGGTTGCCTACTTGGCGAGTTATTAATAGAGTTGGCGGTTGTTGCGATAAAAACGTAAGTACCGAAGAGGTAACATGACCGAATATAGAAACCAATTAGTTTTGTGTGATAAAATTTCGTTTGAGTTGTTCATTGAAAATACTTATTTTTTTACATTGTTAGCTATTTCATTAATAATATTTATTTCATGAAGGAAGAAAGAAATCTGTAAAAATTGACTAACTCATTCACAAAAGATTATCTACAGATTAAAATGCCAATTTTCCCCACTAATAAAATTTATGAAATGCACTTATTTGGCGTAAAACTAAATATGATTTATTTCACTTAGGATAATTTTAAGCAAAAATGTACCCGAAATTTGAAATTTGTTTGCTTGCATAAAATTTCGCTTCAATACCGGAAATTTTAATGTTTTAAAATCAATTGTAAAAGATTTAAAGAAACTATTACCTTAAGAGATCCTGAAAAAGGGACTTTTTCTTTCTTTAAAAACTACGTTTTGGGATTTCAGTCAGTAATTACTTTCGTAAAAATATTTTTTTTTAAAAAAAAAATGTAAGCATAAGCACCGAGACGCAATCCGTACGCTAAAAACTAAAATGATTTTTAAATTTACCTTACAATATTTCTGTATTTGACACATCAATTTCTTACAACATTTCAGCATAATTTTAGCATCCAATATAAGACATTATTTACTGTGTTTTGCTTCATAGTCCATATAACCAATGAGTAACAAAATATTTCTCACCTAAGGTCTAGCCCTTCGTCTTTCCATAATCTGTCCATGATACGAATCATCTGAAGCGTTAGCATATCCTGACGAAGATCTAAAAAAAATAAGAAAGTGACAATTCTTGAAGTATTTCAGTTATACCGCTCGGTATGTATTATCGCAACAATCGCCAACGTTCAAGATAACTCGCCAAGTTGGAAACCTCGATTTCGCATACGTCATATGCGCTGAATTGGCAATCATGTACTTCGTTTCATATAATGTCTAATAGATACAGTAGAATGTCGTTTATCTTAACGTTTATTATCCGGAGCGTCAAATATCCGGACTAGTTTTTTGTTTTTTTTGTCAACTACATGTATTGTATATGAATACGTTTTCGAACAACGCAATGCTGAACAGTTGTTTCGCGCGAGGCCAAAAGTGACGGGAAAACCCAAGGTCAGGGATATTTGGGGAATTTCAGTTGTGTGTTTTGGTAAACATCTGCGCGGAATATTAGGTCAGTTTGTTTCCAAGTGAGATGGCTCTGAGAAAAGAAAAACCATTAGAGAAGCTAACGATGTTGTTCTTGATCGTGCACTCCACTTGTGGTTTTCACAAAGAAGCAAAGGGGACCCGATATTAGGCCCTCTGTTGTGCGAAAAAGCTCTGGAACTTGACGAGAAATTAGGCGATTCGGCTGATTTCAAAGGTCAAAACGAAGGAATAGAATGGTACAGCGAAAAATAAGTATTTTCCACAATAAAGGTAAAATTGCGACATTTTGCACCTTTCTTGCTTTTTCTTCAAGCACGTTTCCCGCGATGATTTTCAATATTCGCATAGTGTCCGGTTTTATATACTGCATTAATCGCATTCGGTTTTCGGTTATCCGAACAATCGCGTATCCGAACGGTGTCCGGTCCCAATTGATTCGTATAAACGACGCTCTACTGTAGCAATAATACGCAAGTACCATACATAAACGAACATATATGCTCTCGTGTATGTTCGAACACAGCAGCAACGACATTGAGCATGACAGCATTTGGCGACATATTTTTTTGAATTTATGACATGTTTTGATTTGCAATAAGTACCAATGTGGTAATATTCACGTTCAGCTATTATCTTTATTATTAAAATACATAGTAAAAATAGTAATAGTTTGAAGTATAACAAAAACCAATAAAGTAAGTTTTTACTTTTATGTTAGTTTCATACCATAGGCGACCTTTGGCTAATTCCAACAAATTTTTGCTTGTTTTGGGAAATGCTTAGCAAAATGTTTCCATAATTCATAAAACCTTTGACAATTAATATTTGGCAATAAATTGTACAATAGGCAACACATAAGTATTTAATATAATTCATACATCAAATTTATTGCACCAAAACATTATATTAAGAGGTATATATGGAAGCAAAACAGCTATAAAACGAATACGAAAATATTTAGCTATCTCTATAACATGTAATAATGATAAAAAACAAATATAAATAAATAATTATACTTGGAAAAAAATGAAAAAACAAATTTGGTTCTTACGAGTTATACCATTAACCAATTTTGTATAATAAAAATACATCTCCAAATACCGCCATAAGCATCTAATAGGGGGAAACCATTCACGTATATGTTCGAACATAACAGCAGCGATGATAGCATCTGGCGACATTTTTTGTACTGGTGACGCGTTTTGATTTGTTGTAAGTACCAATGTGGGTGATATTTTCAAGTTCAGCTTTTATTTTTATTATTAAAATTAGGTAATGTAGATTATCAGTTTAATTGTTTTTTTTTTAAGTTTTGGAGGTACTTTTGCATTATCGCAACAATCGCCAACTCTATTAATTACTCGCCACGTTGGCAACCCCTATTTCCTATGTGTTTTACTTGCTAAATCGGCAACCAGGAACTTCGTTTCATATAATGTTGCCAAAAGGTTGCGATAGTACGTATAAGTACCGTTATTGCTACTGCAAAAGAGAAATGCAGCAAATTTTAAATACGTTACTATATCAAAATATAATTTCAAACAGATAAAATAGAAGATCAGAGACTTACCGTCTCCGTTTTTAAAGATGAGGAAAACGTCCTTCCCATAGGTGTCTGTATTTTCGAAGGCAAGCCATATTGGTCGCATTTTGGAATCCAGAACTTTGCATTTTTCTATTCTAAACAAAGTAAAAAGATTATTTCGATTATCGTTTGATTAAATTGAATATACAACGGGAAAACAACTGAATGTAACTTTTAAGTTTTTCCAGGATAAGTTATAGCAAACATGTTCCTTTTTACCTGATTTTTCCAAATTTGAATCTAGGATCTAAAGGGTTTTGCAGGCCGTAGAACTTCGGTTGATGGAGCTTCTTTCCGAACAGCTCTTGAATGTAGCATTTCAGTTTTTCTCTTCCATCCTGTAAAAAGTTAGATGAATTAAAAAGGAAGTATTAACAGAAATATTTATCGCTAGTCTCCTATGTTGCAAAAAACCGCCAACTCTTAACGATTTGTCAAAGGGGAGTGAAATGTTTTGGCTGCTTCTTTGGTAGTTATCGGTTATAGTAGTGCTGCGTAACCTTTTTATCGTCGCGTACAGATCTAAGTAAGATAATTTTACCACGACCGGCTGAGGGGTGTGACGTTGATTGTTTATATTTTAGATTGTTTTGATTTAATAATTCTATTTTAGTTGTATTTAAACATGTCTTCAGAACGAAATACAGTTACATCAAAAATGGAGCTAATAAAAGCGTCTTAATAACAGCCAAAGGTACCAAGTACCTTTTTTTTCTCTGGATACAAATAAGTCAGAAAAATTATTCCCTTTCATTTATTTATCAAAATATTTTGTACTACTAATACTTTTCGGATTATTAATATTTGCGTAGATTACAGGAATATGAATTCCTCGGAAAAGAACAGGTTTCTTAAGTAACAAATAAAGTTAGCCATACACACCTTTTTGACGTTGACTTTTTTAAGTGCCTGGATGCTCGCTTTCTTAATTTGATTGAGGGCATCCACCTGCTTCTCCAAGGCCTCTAGATGGGCGGGAACGCTGCGACAATAGGCCTCTAAGATGAGTCCAAATTTGATGCACACCTCCGGAAAGTGAATCTCCGACCTAAATAAGATTTCAGTACTAATTTAAAATAAGGTCTCTTATTGTAATTGAATGTTTTTAAATTGAGGAACAATGCAATTTTACAAACTAGCCACCCGCACGCTTCGCTAGGTATTTTATAATATTGTAAGTTATTGTTGTTTAAGTCCTAGCGTGAAACCTTCGATTGTATTGAAAAAGATTCTTATAGCCATAGCCTCTTTATTTAAGGACAAGAATTGAATTTATAAAGCAGAAGTGTATTTCTAATTTATACCCTTGTAGTCCCCCTTCCCTCGAAATCAATTTCTTCAAACACCATTTTTAGCAGATTACTCGTTAAAAGTGAAGGAAGGAAGATTCGATCTGAGTACCTTCCGTTCCTTACGGAAGTACTTTATCGACCACGCCAAAACGATCGTCCTCGCGTGATGTTTGGTACTAGTTTATTTAGATATCACACCGCCACGTATTCCCATGCCAGAGATTTGGCGAATAGGTGAACGAACGATACCATATTCATGGTGAGCATGTAAGCAGTTGTGTCACTTGGTAGGTTGCGTCACTTTGTGGATTGCGTCATTCGTGCGTGACGACTTGAGAATTGCGTCATTTGTGTCTGATGGCTTAGTTGCTTTTGCGGTGGATAGATGGCGCCACGACTGCGGCGTGTGAAGGGTGCGGTTCATTTGCACAACCAGGGTCACCAATGAAGGAAGGAAGATTCGATCTATGGGTACCTTCCGTTCCGTACGCAAGTACTTTATCGACCACACCAAAACGATCGTCATCGCGTGATGTTTGGTACTAGTTTATATAGATAACACACTGCCACAGAGGCATGGTTGACAAATTCCAGATTTGTAAGAGTAATTGATCAAAGATGAGAATTTTTTTTACTCTTAACCGACTCCGTAACCCCCTCTGGTAGTCGATATTACTCACAGAACCCGTTTTAAGCGGATCTTGACTCAACAGAAGAGATATGCTTGCCAAATTTAAAGTGTATAAATATAATAGTTCGAAAAACAGGAATTTTTGTCTATAACGCCCCAGCAACAGTTCTTATGAGTCAATTTTCATAAAACTCATTCTTACTAGATCTATATTCAACAAAAGAAGCACATTTGCCATATTTCAAGTTTGTTAGTTTAATACGTTGTTCGAAAAAGGTTAAATTTTTATCCGTAATGCCCCTTCAATCTCCCTTGGGAGTTAATTTCTACCAAACTCGTTCTTACCAGATATCTACACAAAAGAAACATGCTTATCAGATTTAAAATCTAGGTCTAATAGATTAAAAATGGGAATTTTTGTTGATAACGTTCCCGCAACCCCCTTGGATGTAGAATTTTGAAAAACCCATTCTTAGAGGATATATATATATATAGGTTAAAATTTATATTTTAAACATTAAAGATTTTTTTGAAGTGCATACTTGGGGTCGCTTTGCTTAAAGTGTAATTCAATCAAATAAGAAAATAACTAGAAACAAAAAGATGATATTCCACTTAAAGTTAGAGAGTCCTCAGCAGTGAATGAACGATTATACATGTTGTTGTGAGCCGTGGGTAGCCTAGTGGTTAGAGCATCAGACTCCAGACCGGAAGACCTGGGTTCGATGCCCGATGCCATCAAATACTCTCCGAGTACACTCGGAGTACGTGCTCATTAAATCAGTGGGTTTGAAAGTCTTGTGGGCTGAATCATGAGTGCAGGGGACTGGAGACTGGACTCCTTCAGTTCCATGCCTAAATTGTGGAGGTGGAGATTGGTGGTGTTGCCATGTATCGTCCCGTCGGGGAATTTCGCTGAGCTAATTCATACTGTCACCTGTATGGGGCTCAAGGCCAACGATAGGCTTACTTCTAGCCCCTTGCCACCATTAATTTTGTGGGCCTCGATTTGACTACGTTAGACAGGAGGCATTAGAAACAACAGCGACATGTTATTTCTAAATCCACCTGCCTGACGGTGTCAGATCGAGGCTTATGAAATTCATCAAGGCAAGGGGCTAGTAATTTAAGCCTGTCGAAAACCGATGCTTTGAGCACCAGTACGATTTTGGAGAAACCCTAAGGGTGGTCAGGGGTTTCCCACCTCTCTTCCCTTTCCATCAACCTTACGAGAGGACTTGCAGCTCGACGGCTATTTTGAGTACTTCCCTGCCTAAAGGCACTATACATTTACAAACATCCATGCCTTCCTCGGGATTAGAACACAGAAGTCAACGTCACAACCACTGTACCAAATGGGTGGAACGATTATACATAAATAGGGTTAATTTATACACTTGTTGGTTCTTGGAAAGACTACGAAAGCGGCTAACCTGAGAAGCCAAAAGAGCCTGTGTCCCGTGTGCCTGTTCTCCAGGGCCCTCTCCAACAAAAATTTGACCAGGCTGTTCTGCAGGTATGTTTCGTGCTTAAGGGCTTGCACCAGCTGCAGTAAGTAAAGAGAAAGTTCATCGTCGCTGATGGATCTGAGGCACTGGACGGCGAAGCTGCGAACCATTGGATCCGGGTGGGCATAATCTAAGAGTTCCAAGGTTTTGTAGGGTGTCATGACTGTCCACAGTTGAAGTAGCTTTGTCATCTACAAATAAAGTTAGTTACACATTTATTTCATTCGAAATGATAACTTCAATAACAAAATTTTAATAATTCTGCTGACGATGATTCGGAAAAAGAAAACTTCGAGGGTGTTTCTTATTCTGTGGAGGTGTTCCATAAAACTCAAACTCAGAGGTGCAACAGCCCATGAGGTCCAGGTCCTACTATGCTCATCCCAGTATATGTGACCATTGGGCTCTGATGTGCATGAGCAGATGTCCCGATCAAATGATCAGTCTGAAGCAAGACCCCCAGTGTTTAAGTCCCCAAGCAAGCTTGGTACTCATTTATCGACCCACTGCAGTAGGGATGAAAGGTTGAGTTGACCTTTCCCAGCTCGAGAATAGAACCCGGACCCGTGGTGTGGAAGCGCGATACGCTACCACTCGACCACTGAGCCTTCGTTCCATAAATAGGAACTCAGAATTTTTGATTTCCGCGATGTATTAAAAAAAAATTAAACAAGTAAAAGGTTATTTCAGACCTTACAGATTTGGTAACTTCAGCTAATTTTAATGAAAGTTGAATCAGAATTACATAATAGACTGTTGAAAACGAATTTTCCTAATTTGTGTTGAATTAGTGCACATGAGAAAGTGAAGCTTTCTTCAAAATTTCTAAGGAACGTCTCATAAGGAGTAACTACACGACAAGATAACTTTAAGACAAACCAGATTTCTAACTTGAAACATACTGGTCATGAAGCAGCTACTCTACAAATCAATATTATACAGAATTATTCGTAATTCCCTCCAGGACTTCGAAGCGCTATAATAAAAGAAACTAAAACTGGATACAACAAAATGGAGCATTTGGGGAAGAATATAAAAACAATTATTTACATACCTTACAGCCGTAGTAAGCATTACGTCGATCGCGATCGACCGGTGGATTTCCAAGACATATTGGGGTGACCGCCTGAAGATTAGCAGTTGGGATATACGAAAATATTGAAGATTGGTTGACAGTACGCAGACTAAGTCTTCAAGACTACAGGTATAGTTACGAGAACTAATTTTAGATGAAAATGTTTATTTTTTTAATGTATTTTGAATTGCTTGATTATAAATGCATCATTAGATCTTATTATATTTGTATCTATTATTATTATGTTTGTATTTGCTTTTAACGCAGTTTCGAAAAAGTAAGGTTTTTTATTTTATTTACGTAGGTAAGTACATATTCCGTATTTATTTTTTAGTTATAATAAATATTGTTGACCTTTTTTCCTTACCTCACCACACCTACGATACTGGGAAGTGGGCACACTCGTGAATTTTTCAAAGGGGGGAGGGTCTAGGGTCGAATGTCTACCATTCTCATATCCTACACTAATGCACATCCAAACATTTTTTTCTTTTTTTTCATTTTGTAGATTGCCAAGAACAAAGAACAGTAAGAAATAAATTATTGAATAAATAATTAACATTAATTAATAAATAAATTATTAATAACATACTTAATTAAATTTTGCGTACTATATACATGGGATCATAATCGATCGGGAAAAAAAACCCATGGGCTATAGATAGGGATTGCAATACCGGTATACCGAAATACCGGTATTTTGAACCATTTGTACAATTTTGATATACCGGTATTCACAAGTTTAAGTACCGGTTTTTCGGTAATTACTAGAAGTTTTTAAAATTGTTTCCAGTATATGTCCATGGATTGCCGACTTTTATGTTATATTTTAAATTATTGCATCCTGATTAAAATATATTATAAATTAAATAATTTTATATACATCAATTTCAGAAGGCGGAGATATCACTCATTCTGTTGTTCTTATTTTTCCTAACTGGTTCTACAGTTCTCAAGCAACTCATTAAATCCATCATCTGATTTTTTCATTGGTAGATACAACAGTATAAAAGACTACTAATCTGAACTCAAAACTATAGACATAAATTATTTCTCTGATTAATAGAACTAAATACACTACTCCTAACTGAGTTCTCGTTGAAAGAGGAATAACATATCCAAGCTCATCTGCCTTCCTTCATCCATCAACACCTGTTACTACAGTGTCTCCCTAACGGGGGAAATTAATTAGACTGTGAATACAAAGTAGTATCGTACTATCAAGAGAAGTTATAAAATATATGAATCATCCAATGCCAAAACTATCCAACTACAGCTCAGAGCGATACTGCACTCACGCAGGTTTCGTAGTCTGATATTTGTATCTGAGAAACCAACGTTGTACTTGTGAAGAAAATGCGTAATGTTTCGATATTTTTTTTTAAAATTGATGAGTTTGTTATTAACATTTTATTTGCATATCACATTTTAGGTAATTTTTGCACAAAATTACGTTCTAGGCTTAATGACAGTACAATCGATGCATTATGTTTTTTAAGATCGATTTCAAAAATTTGCAATGGAACCACAGATTGAATAGTGATATTCACACTTTTTTTGTGATTTAAATAAATTCGATGTTCCTTTACTTTTTGGTGATTCTTTATACATTGTTATAACTTATATTTACGCTCTCTAATAAAACTGGTAAGTAAAACGAAGAAACATCCAATGTTTCCTTTCTTTTTCTAAAATTTCTACTACCAGTATTAAAATCGGTATCCCGGTATTAAGTTCTAAGAAATACCGAATACCAGTATTGCACTTTTGATCCAATATTGCAATCCCTAGCTATAGAGGAGGGTCCGGTATCATGAAGCCTCCCCCCTTTGTGTATGCTGAGTGGACCGCAACACCTTGAAAAAATTAGAAGTAGCCCGCACCCTGTAAAAGTCTGGCCACCCCTGCCTTACAGGTATTCAATGTATATGAAACTTTAGTTACACGGCGTACATCTATGTGATAGTTAACTTCTTGCCACACTCAATTGAACATGATATTATCAACGATACGGGTTATCTGTAAACACGCGTTAGCTTTCAACATGCGTTATCTTTTCCGTTGTGATGTAGCCGGTTTCTTTCCCCTAATTGCTAAGAAGCGATGCCGACAGATGCGGGAAAATTCCATTCGTTTCCCTAATTGCTGGGAAAAGGTTTCCCAAATGGGTGGTCAGAAATTCTGACCCTTTTTTCCCATGACCGTCCGAAAGTTAAAAGAGACACTGGTACAATGTGCTTTCGGTTTCTTACGAATCGGTGATGACAGCGCGTCTGAGAAGAAGTCTGCCCAGACAGACTCCCGCCATAAGCAGCCGGCGGAGAGAGATCAAAGTGGTTAGGCGGTGAGTGATCGTGAGAAACGAGAGGTTTATAAGGCGAGAGCGATGGAGCATGAAGGGATTTACTGGAGAGAACCGATTGAGGCCTCTCTCTTAGCGATAGACTTGCAGTACAGCTATACCTGAGTCAGCGAATTAAGGTGGACTTCGAACCGTTGAGATTTCGAAGGAGCAACCGCACGGCGGATATAGAACCAGCGAGCTCACCCAAACTCGGTGTGGAATTACCGAGAGTGAACTGAGAACTGTGGACCCCTTTGACATGTCCTATGTAAAGGTCTTTTCTCTAAATGATCATTTTATTTTCTTATTTTATGCGAGCGATAGGGAACCCTGCA
The DNA here is from genome assembly GCA_019973955.1 of Trichonephila inaurata madagascariensis. Taxonomy (NCBI): domain Eukaryota; kingdom Metazoa; phylum Arthropoda; class Arachnida; order Araneae; family Nephilidae; genus Trichonephila; species Trichonephila inaurata. Next base: position 148,998 of record BMAV01006201.1, on the reverse strand, counting down.
GCGAAAGAGAAACTTTATCTGCGGACTCATTTTACAATTAAATTGTAACAAACAATTTTTGATGAATTTTCATAGTGTATAATAAATGGTTATTCAAGAGCTGTTTGAAGTCATTACACCGTGTTATCCGAAAACTTGGTATTTTACATAAGACCATGTTTTCTTAATCTCTTTCCCACGTGATGTTGCAGAACTGCATGAAAGGATAACATGCTGTCAATAACGTGGATAATACCATGTTGAGTGAAGTGTTGCAAGAACTGGACGACTATCGTATCGTTGTAGGCCGTGTGACCAAGGTTACTCACACAGAACACCTGTAAAGTATGCAAATAAACCTTGAATTGTTTCTGTACTCTTGATGTTCTTTTTTGCTGTATCCGTTTTAGTTTTTTTTACTATAACGCTTCGAAGTCCTGAACGCTATAACGCTTTGAAATGAACTTTCGCATATCGGATTGGAATTCAATATTTTGATTTCGTAGCTACTGTTCAACCAAAGAGACAAATGTTGCTTTACATTATAAAGTTCTACATTCCCGAAAGATTACCTGAGCCACTTCGGTCCTGTCGTTCCATTTGAGACACCTGAGAAGTTTTGGGAGGGAGTTTGGCAGCTGCTCACAACAGTGCTTCCTCAAGAACCACATTAACTCTTTTTCTTGCTCGTGCAGCTGGTACAGGCTGTCTTTCTCACAGATCTGCTGGAGTTGTTGCAAATGAGATTTGCTGGCCTGAGGCTGGAATGAAAAGTTCAATATCAAATACGGAAACTACTTACCACAAGCCATTGAAATATACTCGAGCTAATCACATTATAGCTATAGGAAGTTATATGAACTGGGGGTTTAGTACAATACCGAAACATTAAAATTGGAAACTGCTTTTAAAATGCTATAACGCATAAATTACCCCTGCATCATTCAGGTCATTAGTTCTCTAAAAAAAGCGCAAATGGAACCATAATTATCAATAACAATTTGTTTTACACTCTACTTTATTCGGTTTTTATGTATTATCGCAATAATCGTCAACTCTATTAATAATTCACCAAGTTGGCAACACCGATTTCTTATGTGTCTTGAGCGCTGAACTGGTAACCAGGTATTTCATTTCATATAATTTCGTGTGATAATACGCAAGTATCCTTTATTCTAACAGGATTAAAAAAAAGTTTTACGAGATACCTTTTTAAAAGCTCCTGTCAGGAAAAAACACCCAGTGTTAGATGTAAACTATCTTTTATTTTGGTACTTTCGTATTATGCCGCCCACCAATTTCGTCAAATCAAAAGACATCCCCATGCGCGCTATATGTAGCCAATAGTGGAAACCGTTCCCTCGCCTGTTCCAACATAATGATAATGATGGCTGCATTTGGCGAAATTTTTTCGAATTCGTGACATCTTTTGCTTTGACGAAATGATCAGACGATATAATAGGTAAGCACCCTTATTCTCATTGTTACACATTATGCTCATTTAAAATCACTATCAGTAAATGTATCTTCTGTTGTTTCCATCTGTTAATATTGTTAAGATAAAGTTTAATCGATTTTAGTTAAATCTTCTTAAATTGAAATAACAAGTTCAAATGGAATAACAAATACATCTTGGGATTGTAAAGCTAACAGCATATATACTGTTATGAGCATTTGACTGAATAGCTAGCATGATAATGGATTTTTACTTTAAAACTGTACATTTTTTTTAAATAGATAGAAACAAATTAAGAAGTACAGCAATTTTTAAAAAAATGGCGTGATTAAATAGTCATATATATTTTATTTTTGATCTATTTCATTTGTTCGTTCCGACTTTTCATTGAAATTTGATTACTGATTGTTTTTTAAAAAGAGAAACTATGTCATATAATTAATGAATTGAGAATTGACTTCTTACTATACAATCTATTATTAAGATAAGACTTCAAAATAAAAAAAATTCGTACAAACATATTATACCGTCAACCAATTTCGTCATATCAAAAGACATCACCAAATGCCGCGACATGCTGCCAATACTGGAAGTCAATACCATATTCGAACACAGCAATGGCAATGATGACAGAATTTTGCGAAATTGGTGGACGGTATATGATAATTAAGAACCAGCATTTATTTACCCTCGCTGTAGGCAATATATATAATTTCTTTTCTCATAATGTTAGATTTAGTTTTTACAAAGGAATTGTGTGTAATACCGTAACCTAAGACAAGCTTTTCATCAAAACAGAGTTTAAATGATTTCAAAAAGGAAGCTATCTTACATCTCCAGAGCTTGAAAATGAACCATTCTTGTCAGGGACTTCTCTATTGGCAAATTCTAGGATCTGTAAAAAAACAAATAATAATAATAAAAAAATAAATAAATAAAGTCGATTTCTATTAAGGTGAACAAATTTTTTGCTTTTGTTCTATTTACTTTTTATTAAATAATTACAATTAATATAAATATGTACATCCATATGACAGAATCATAATACTAAGTGGCAAAACACCTTTTAAATTAACATTAAAAAATTTTCAACCACATTAAATTTGTAATTACATTTTTCAAAAAAAGTTGAATAGGTAAGAATAAAACCAGTGTGTAAAAAGAATTAACAAAAGCTGTTTCATCCAATGGTGCTGGCATCTAGAGGAATAATATAGGCAAATTTTTCTCTAAAACTATAATTAATTAATTAAATTTAACTAATGAATTATAATATTTTAAGAAACTGTATTAACATCAAGTATCATCTACTACAAGTTTAAAAATTGCATTTGAACTCGAGTGGATGAATAAAAAGTATTTTATTAACGATTGAAAATTTGGACAAGATATATAAATATATAGAGAGCGTGAGCTAATAGTAGGAATTGAGAAAAAGGGAGGGAAATAAGAGAAGCATTTTAATTCATCACAAATAATTGCTTTATTTCTCATAAATACCAGCTTTTATAATACTACAGTCAATATTAATATGGCTATTTATGGGAAATTTCTCTAAAAAAAAAAAAAAAAAAAAACATGGTACTTACTTCTTCGAGACTAGGATAAGTTATTTGTGTGGTGGGATGGTATTTACCAAAGGATACTATAAGGAAGGAATCTCTGTCAGGGTTGGAGGTGAGCCATCCTAAGGGTCGAAGCATGCAGCTGGAATACTCATCTCCATCCTGAGTGTATGGCCATGTGAAAAGAGAAAGAGGTAGACCCGTCTTCAGGGCCCCTTTGTAATCGAATATCGTCGTGTTCACCCAAGCAATGGGGCAGGCATATTTATCCTACAGGTTAAATATGAAGCATCAAGCGAATGTGAAAATAATACTATAATTTTGAAAGCAAGTTAATGTAGACAAAGGAAAATGTGTGTGTGTTTCAGGTAATTTAGTAATTATACTTAAGAAAAACTGCCTCTATTGTGTTTAGTACTACAATTCGTGTAACTGTATTCTATTTTACAAATTTTCTTTTTCAAACAAGATTTTTTTCCGTCGTTTTAAGTTGCTTTTTTACATATTAAATTAGTTTTTAGCTATTGCAAGGAGGATTTGAAAGATATCTTCAGCAAAAGATCTCATTCAGACACGCGCAAATAAGAGAAACAAATTATCCATTTTTGTTGTTGTTGCTAATGCCACCTGATCGACAGTGTCAGATCTAGGCCGACGAAATTCATCATGGCAAAGAGAAAGACTGTACTACTGTCGTTAGCCGTAGCTTTGAGCATCATGTAGGTGGCAGAACGCTCGTTTCCACCCTAATTGTGAGGGTGAACACTTTTCGGGTGTTCAAAGCCCTCCCAGCTTTCTTCCCATTGCACCAACCTCACGAGGAGTACTTGCGGCTTGACGGCTATTTAGAATACCGAAAGCATTATACACTTACAAACATCCATGCCTTCTCCAGGATTCGAACCCAGGTTCTACGGCAATTCAGTTAGCGTCGCTAACCACAATACCGGATGAGTGGCTCTATTTTTACTGAAATATTTGTGTATAATTCAAATCCTACTACATCAGTATCTGTCGAATCTCTACCAAGAGAATTCAAGACAGATAGAACAGTTATCGTGTTTGTTTTGTATAACAGTTGTAAAATCTTGCACTGTTTTCGGATGCCGCGGCATCGGATGGTGTGTCGTGGCGAAGGAGGAAGCTGACGCCTTTCTAGAACTCGTCCCTGAAGTTGAATTGAATTCGCTCGAGACGGTTAAAGAGTTTTTGTTTTGTGGCATCGTAATGTAATTTTTTTTTGTAATTTCAGATTCGGGTACTTACGTACCATCGCAACAATACCAACTTTCAAGAGAACTCGCCAAGTTGGGCCCCCCCCCCGAATTTGCACGTGTCGTATGCGCTAATTTGGTAATTATGTACTTCTTTTCATATGATGTCACCAATACGGTTGCCACATTTTTTGGCATTTTTACGTAAGTACCCAGAATTAAAATTTTTATCTAGAATAAATCATTGTTTAACGTATGAAATGACTTTTGGTACGTATTATACTATCGACCAGCTTAGCCACATCTAGAAAAAAAAAATCGCCAAATGCTGTCATCGTATGCGCGAACAGGAATATCCTTCATGCATGGAAACAGTTTTCCCACTACTTCCTACATATCACGGGATTTGGCGATGTTTTTTCATTTGACGAATTGGTCGACCGTATAATACGTAAGTACATTAGTTTTTAATTATTGTAGTTTACCCAAACAATTTTATTGTTGAAATAAGGAATAGGTACATATCTGTTCATTTACAAACCAAAATAAAGGTCTTTATCTATTCCTGGAATTTAAGAAGAAAATTTGAAGTAACTTTCATTAAATTTATTAAGTTAGAGGCTGGATTCTCGTATCGGCCACTAATCCCGCCAAGTGTTTTCTTGCCAAATCGATAAACGCACCAAATCTGGTAACCCTCCCGATTTCTCTGATTTCTCTCCTACTGGTTTCAATGATTTCTCTTCCGCCATCTTGAATTTCGCAATCCGGCGTTGCGTTTTGTAGTAGGGTAGCTTCTCTAAAACACAACAAGCAAAAACACGCCGAATTGGCGAATTTTCAAAATTTGGCAGAGAAGTGGCTGATTCGACAGTTTCACCTTCTTAGAAATTGAAAAAATATCGTTTTCGGGCAATTACGTACTATTGCAACAATGCCAACGTTCAAGATAACTTGCCAAGTTAGCAACCCCGATTTTGCATGTGTCATACGAGCTGAATTGGCAACCATGTGCTTAGTTTCATAAAATGTCGCCAATACGGTTGCGATAACACGTGAGTACCGGAGTAATTAACTCGGATTCAACTTGTAACTGAAGTCGGAACGTACTCATAATGAAAGGGGAAAATATTCAGTAAAATATTGCTTATTATCTTTTGATTTGGGTGTGAAAGCTTTGTTACATTAGGTACTTACATATTATACCGTTGCCCAATTTTGCCAAATCAAAAGACTTCGCAAAATACCGCGATATGCAACCAATACAGGAAACTGTTCCCGTACACGTTCGAACACAGAAAAATGATGACTGCATTTGAAAGACATTTTTTTGAATTGGCGATGTTTTTCTGCTTGGTGAAATTGGTCGACGGTATAATACGTAAGTATCCAATATTTAATTTCTTATTTTCTTCATTTTTTAAATCTATCATATGTGATGTTAGCATCATAAATCTTTTCGGAAAAATTGGGGACAAATAGGAAAATAGCAAGAAAAAGTCATGGGAATTGAGTGTTAAAATAAATAAATTTGATTTGTTGCAGAATAATTAAGCTGATGTGTCGACTCTTGCCTTAGGTAAAGAATACGGCGAAGAAATATCATTAATAATATAAAAAAAATTTTTTTAAGTCAATTTCTACTTAGATCAACAAAATTTTTTTTATTTTAGCTATTTATTAAATAGTTACAATCAATATATAAATATGTATATACATATGACAGAATCACAGCATTAAGTGGTAAATTAATTTTTATTAATTATCATTAAAGTATCGTATTGTCATCCAAAATAATCGTGTCTATAAAATTTCAGTTAAACTAAATGCTTTAAAACGTGAGAAAAAAAAAACCTTTTCAAGTTTTGACACAAGTTGCCAAAATGGTCGCTAAGTCGCCAACGTGGCTGTATTTGTAATTCGTTAAATAATTAGTTTTAAACAATTAAATTTTATTAATTATAATTAAATTACTGTATTGTCATCCAAAATAATCATTTGTATAAAATTTCAGCTCAAACGAGTGCTTTAAAATGTATTTTATTAACGATTGAAAATTCCACCAAGATAAATAAATATATAGAGAATGTGAGCTAATAGTTGGAATTGAAAAATTACTAGCATTAGTCATGCAAACGAACATCATATGAAAAAAGCTTTTTCACTTCAATTTTTAATAACTTCAATAGAAATTTTTTTTTTTTTATTCTTTTCCGAAAGTGAATGAATTTTATAATAAGGAAACATAATAATCAAAACACAAATAACTTAAGATTAGTAATAAGTATTATCACATTTTAATTGCACAGTATAATTAATAATTCATCAAACAGACCTGGCACTTCCTGAACCTGCTGTTCTTCTGTGTGGTACTAGATTCATAAACGCAAAGGCAGAGCTTAGCCATACGGGGCAAATTATATACATCTATGTCGAATCGAATTGTTTCCTCCCATGTGCACAGTCCTTCTTCTAGTATACACTCTGAAGAGTGGTATACCCGGTTGCATAGGCTTTCGTCTGCATAGTACAGACCACACTGCACTGCCACCTGTGAAGTAAAAAAAAAAATTTATGTTAAGCAAACTTATTTAAGCAATAATATTGAATCTTATTTCTAATGGGCTGCGCGGATTGGTGTTTAATCGTTGCAGACCTAGTACATTCCTGAAGTAGATATCTCTTTTTTTAGTGCGGCATCATTTAATCGAATACCAATCGCCACAGGTAATTTTGACGCCCAGTTTTCTCCCTAGAGAAGGGCACCTGAGCTCTGACGATGCAAACCTGTTCTAGGATTTAATTTTGCTGAGAGCACCCAAGTCAAACAGACACTCTAGGAATCTTTAAAATGCCGTATAATCATACGAAACGCCCAGTGGCCGAGTGGTAGAGTATCGCGCTTCCACATCACAGATCCGAGGTTCTATCCTCGGGCTGGGCAAGGTCAACTCAGCCTTTCATCCTTACTGCAGTGGGTCGATAAATGAGTACCAAGCTTGCTTGGGGACTTAAACATTAGGAGTCTCGCTTCAGACTGACCACCTGATCGGAGAGGAGAAGGGGAATTTCCATGGCAATATGTTATACATTTAAAAATGTTCATGCAACGCAGGGGGTAAATGAAGGGGAAAAAAACCTGTCTGACAGTAAAAAGAAGTAAAAAAAATTCGAAAAAGGGAATTTTAATGACATTATTATAGTGATCACTCACATCGTACACGTACACACCCACACAAAAGTGCTGGCGTCATGAAGGAAAGAGGAAATTAACGTGGAAATTAAGTTATACATTCGGTAAAAGCCCGTGCAATGCCGGGATAAGCAGAGAGAAAAGAAACAAAAAAAAGTCAAAGTAATTTCGAAACAGAATAATGGAAGTGTTGACTTTGTGAAGGAAAGGGTAAATTTATAAAAGTAGAGAAAACCCGTGCAACGCCGGGTCATGCAGCTAGTGGTAAATAATATTAAGAATGTAGAATATGTACTTTACTATACATACTGTATCAATTCCGGGGAATTTTAATCTTACTTCCATTTTTACTTTATTTTTTGGGTTCTTATATATTATATTGTAGACCAATTACGTCAAATTAAAAAAAAACATCGCCAAATTAAAAGATTTCGCTAAATGTTGACAGAATATGCACGAACAAGATTGTGTTAGTCCATACGAGAGAACATTCTTCCACTATTGTGGCGACATCTTTTCATTTGACGAACTGGTCGACGATATAAGACGCATCTTTTCTTTTGCAGTAGTGAGTCGAGAAATGAAAGATGGTTTTCGGTTCAATCAGAAGAGTTATAAAACCCATTTGTAGTGTTAAGTCTCACCTTGGTCTTGCTATCATGGTTGAGTTTATGGACGGCATGAATGGTGATGGTGAAGGGCTCTTCAACAGTCCAAGTAGAAAGGGTGTTGTTCTTTTTCCTCTTGAGCGTCGAGGAATTGGACTCGCTGGCAGTGGAACGACTCCTTTGAAGCTCTTCGGTTTTGTTCTTTTCCTGGGGGCGTTCCACTAGAACGAGTCAAAAATAAAAGTCCTCTTTCCAAATTTACTTGAATAAGTATACATTTTCATTCATACATTTCTATAACACAATTTTGAAAAAAAGTAGTATAAAAATTTTTTTTGACTTAATTCCTAGTTAGATTAACAAAGAAAATTTTTATTTTAGCTATTTTTTTATTAAATAGTTACAATTAATAGAAATATGTATATACATAGGAAAGGATCACAACATTAAGTGGCGATTAATTTTTATTAATTATAATTAAATTATTGTATTGTCATCCAAAACAATCGTGTATATAAAATTTCAGTTCAACTGAGAAAAAAATCTTTTAAAGTTTTGACCCAAGTCACTAAAAATGAAATTAACGTGGCTGTATCTGTAATTCTTTAAATAATTAGTTTCAGTCAATTAATTTTAATTAATCATAATTAAATTATCGTATTTTTACCCAAAACAATAGTGTATAGAAAATTTCAGCTTAAATGAGCGCTTTACAGTACAATGTGAGAAAAAACATTTTTAAATTTTGACACAAGTCGCCAAAAGGGTCGCTAAGTCGTCCAAACGGATGCCAACGTGGCTGTATTTGTAATTCTTTGAATAATTAGTTTTAATTAATTTTTATTAATTATATTTAAATTACTGTATTGTCATTGAAAATAATCATGTATATACAATTTCAGCTCAATGGAGCGCTTTAAAGTGTATTTTATTAACGATTGAAAATTCCACCAGGGTAAATAAATAAATATATATAGAGTGTGAGCTAATAGTAGGAATTGAATTAAAATCATTACCGATGAAAGCAGATATTTGAAAAAAAGGATCTAGTATAACTTATTGAGAGCCAAATAATATTATTTTGGTGGCTTTTAAAAACAAATTCGTGTTATCCATGAAATTTTCAAAGCAGAAATCTAAAAGCTTTAAAGACATTTTTGAATCCATTTTTACATTTCATGTGAAAAATTGTCTGATGTAGCAAAACTAAAGTGTGCTTGAAAAAATTCCTGAATATTTTTATGTCCAAGAACCAATAACAAAACAGTCTTAAATATTTTATTATTATGCGTCTAGTTGTAATTCAAACAATAATTCCCTATTCAAAGGAATTGAATAGAGAATTATATTTCATAATATTTATTTATATTTAATCCGAAGATTGATTGTCGTTTGAAAACATTTTCATCTTCTGAGATAATTATCTTTTAATAACAACCTGTATATTAGATTAAAATCTAAAAAAGTACCCGAGATGCGAAAGAGAAAAAATATTTCGCTTTATATGTCATAGTTAAGTATGTATTTTATAAAACCCATTGTGTGTGTGTGTGTTGTAACGATGTCTGCACGCAGGATTGGCCTTAAAGGGGCGTGATAACATGTTAAAAATTTATTTATTTATATATTTAAATGATTATGGTTATTATGTTTACATGTACCCTCTTTAAACACACATGAAATATACACTCTAAAAGAAAAATACCATCTTTAAATAAACAAATATTTTAAATTTTTTTAAAAAAATTTAATTTTAAAATTTTTGTTACTTTTACACATTATAACATTTTTCCAGATATTCTCAGAAATGTTACTAAGAATTCCATGCATGGGATTGGTATTTCGAATGATGTTTCTATTTTTACAATTTTCTTCATGTCGGACACAGTAAAAAACTTAAAATATCTAACTTTGTGTGTGTGTGTGTGATGATTTTTTTTTTTTACAAAAGTAACTATTCACATAAATCTATGCACAGAACCAATCCATGATTTCGTATTATTCCATGCACAGAATCAGTCATACTATATAAAACAATCGGAAAAAGTTTCAAATTTTTATATTGAATATAGAAAAGGCCTTAGCACTTTAAATGCACGATTATCGTGAAAAATAAAAACCTCAGAAAAGCCATTTAGTTTTACAGGGTCAGTATTGTGAACGAAAGAGCCAAATGCAGTCGTTACGGGGTTAACTGGCTAAATAACGTTGTTAGAGCTACGAAATTTGGTGCACATATTTAGAAAAAACGCATAATTAAAAATGAGGCAGTAAAAAAATTCTATATTTCCTTTTTGGAAGGAGAATAACATATTAATTGCATTGACCAAATTTGTTACTAGCTCTTTACAGGGATTTTCTGAAATTAATAAATACTGATACCGCAGTATAAATTTAAAATCAATTTATGCGAATTGTATTTTTGTAAATTTAGTTTCAGTTTTAAATATTATATGTGCCAAAATTCATTATCATTAAATTTTAAAAAAAGATATTTCTAACAATTTAAAAGTAATAAATCAATATACAGGGTGTCCGGGCTTATTGTTACGGAACTACCCATCAGAATGTAATAAACTGTTCACCCGTGGATTGGAAAACTCTCTGAGATTTTTTGGGTCTAGTACGATCGGTTGCACGTGCGCGCATTATTCGGCAGCAGCAGACGATAAACTTGTTGCACTGACTTCATTATAATGTATTATATTAAGTATGTGTATTTTTATATTAAAGATGTGGACGCCACAGCAGAAGGTGCAGTGTTGTACTCCGTAGTTTGGTTAACGGAATTTAAATCAGTCACGCGTGATTGATTGTTCACGCGTGTCATGTTGATTCTCTGACATCAAAATGTATCCACCAATGGGAAAAAATTAAAGCCGACGGGAACTTTGGTATCTCAAGCTGGCAAATATCCTTAAGTTTTTTGTGATAGAAGACACTGTTGATCGAGTGCTTGATTCAATTTGTAGGAGTCCTGATAAGTCTATTAGACAAGCCAGTAACGACATTCCACTTCTGTTCGAACACGTCACTGTACACGCGTGACTGATTTTAAATTCCGTTAACCAAAGTACGCACTACGCCTTCTGCTGTAGCATCCGCATTTTTACTAATGAAGTCAGTGCAACACGTTTATCGTCTGCGATTTCCGAATAATACGCTCACGTGCGGCCGATCGGACAAGACCCAAAAAATCTTGGAAAAGGTTTTATACCACGGATGAACAGTTAATTATATTCTGATGGGTAGTTTCGTAATAATAAGCTATATAATTTTTGGATACTTTAAGCCCGGACACCCTGTATTATTATTATTATTATTATTATTGAAACTTACTAATAAACGATTTTAGATTTCTAAAAAATGATCTTCAAGGACAAGCATACTGTTAAATAAACCATTTTAATAAAATATTTGAGAGAAATTAAACTTACACTGCAACTTTTCAGATGATACCAAAATTAATTCTGGAGTTTTATCACAAGATAGGCATTCTCGGATGTACTGTAAATGAATAAAGAAATATTTATAAGAGACATACT